>PVKN010040343.1:0-10722 GCA_004027915.1 Capromys pilorides
TCAAGACACCTCAGAAGCAAAGGTGTGAAAAGCTGACCTCACCTTTTATTTCTTCATTATTATTATTTTTTCCTTTGTGACACTGGGGATTGAACTAGAGCCTCACACATGCTAAGCAAGCGCTTTACTTCCGAGTGGCATCCCAGCTTTTCTGAAATTTTGTTCTGGGAAACAAATTGTCCCCAAATAGCACAGCCTGACTCCAACTTGCCGTCCTCCTGCCTCAGCCTCCTTAACAGCTCCCTAATAGCCTGAGAGCACAGGTGTGTGCCAATCCCTACTGGCCTGACATTTTTCGTTATGTAGAAAATGAATACCATGGGCATAAGGTTAAAACAGTCCAAAGCAATTAAGAGCCAACTTCCATGGGGACAGGGAGATAGCTCCATGGCACAAGTGCCTGCCTGGCAAGTTTGAACCCCGGTCCCACCAACAAAAAAAAAAGAGCCAACTTACAGCTTCTGTCTCCAGTTGGACATCTTTTTTGCTTCTTCAAACAGCGTTTCACTTTGTAAAGAAGTTCAAGTTTGCTTAGAAGAGCGATCAACGCGGTAGACTGGCTGGCAGATCAGCACACCCCTCGGCCTCCTCCAGTCCGACTCCCCCCTTGACACAACCCCCAGACTACAAGAGAGCTTGTGTCCTCTCATAATTGCTGGCATATGGAGCCCTCATATACTTTGGTCTTTGCCAGATGGGTGAACAGGGAGAAGCCTGCGTCAGCTTGGCCAGGGCAAAGGGACATTTCCAAGCTTTCCCTTCCCTGCCTGCTTCTGGTTAGCACGGGCCTCAAGAGAGGATCTTGAGCAAGATTTGGCAGCTCGAAGTGAGGTGGCACTCGTTCTTCACTGCTGCCTGCCGGCTCAGCCCGTTGGGATGGGCAGAGCCCGGGCCTGTGGCTCTTCTGTCTCCCCTGGGATGGGGCACTGGCTGCAGGGACTGCTGGGCCCGAGGTGCAGCCAAGGCTCCAGCTCCAGAACAAATGGCAGTTTCAGCCCATCCTTGTGGGCTTCTCGCCCTTGGGGTTCCAGCCAGCTTTGGAGCCTGCACCCCACCTCAAAACCACCTTCCTTTTCTGACTCCCTGCTTTATTTATCATGGTACCAGGGACTAAACCCAGGGCCTTCACACTGAGTGTCATTTGGTTAATTTTCTGTCATTGCTGAGACAAAATACCTAATGCCCAGAATTAAGGAAGGAAAGGATTATGTAGCGCATAGTTTGTGGAGGTTTCAGTCCATAATCAGCTGGCTCCAAGGCAGGGTGACCTGGCACAGGAGCAACAGTTCAAGGCGACAGAAGACAACAAAACATTAAAAGCAAAGTGGGGAGCAAGTCTGTTTTTCTCCCTTATATTACAAACAAGCTACCTCCCCCTAGGGCGAGTCTAGCACTCAAGCCATCTAGGCGCCCTCCTCTTCCAAGGATGAGGATGTTTACAAAGTGAGGACCCTTGCTCCCTGCTGAAGAGCTTAAACTTCTAAACTTCTCAAGTTGACACAATGTATCAACTGTTACAATCCACCCTTGGCAGCTTGGCTCTATGGTACATACCTATAATCTCAGCACTCAAGAGGCTGAGGCAGAAGAATCACAAATTGAAGAGTAGCCTCAGCAAAATTAGTGAGACCCTGACTCAAAATAAGAAATAGGGCTGGACAGACAGCTCAGTGAGCTACAGCACCTGCTTAGGCAGATGCAGGGACTGGGGTTTGATCCCCAACATGCTGTGTGGGCCCCACTCTCAGAGCACTCTGAAATGGCGATTGAGATTGGGCATGGTAAATTACAGGCGTGCGCCTGTAAATCCCAGCACTTAGGAGGCTAAGGCAGGAGGACTACCACAGGTTCAAGGCCAGCCTGAAGTATATAGTGAGACAGAGGTGTATTCTTCAGCTGATGAGAGTCGGATGTGGGACTTCGGTAAACTGTATATGAATTGTCTGAGTCCAGATGGAGTCGCTTGCATCCACCCCTGGCAATAAGTAAATAAATAAAGCAGGGAGGTTAACGAAGATGTCATCGATGCCTGATAACAAAAGACCCTGCCAGCACCATGACCTCGCCCGAAGGACACCACAACCTTCTGTGGAACTACTTCTGCAAGGACATCCGCCCAGCCACTGCCTGTCCAACCTTGAGCTGACACCACCTTTGATACTGTTTGATTTCTGCCCTACTGGGCCTGCTGAGCCCTTTTTCATTTCTTTTTCCTTTTTCTTTCTTTTTTTTTTTTTCAATGTATTTAGTACAGAGTCTCCAGGGTCTCACTGCACAGATCGGACTCGTAGTGACCCTCCTTAATAGCTCCCTGACAGGTATGTGCCACCACGCCTGGCTCCCTGGACAATTTTTATAGCCAGAGGCAGGGTGTGGGTTGGATGTACTGATTGGGTTTAGGCCTCCTTGATGAGCCACTGGTGTCACCCATCTGTCCCAATAATGGGTCAAGGGAAAGCAGGCGAGGTGGTGGCAGGGGGAAGCTGCCGGGAGTGTGCAGCACCTGCCCCATGCTAGAAGCCTGGCTCTGTGCTCCAGACCCAACCGCACTGGGCCCCTCTCCTCCCTTGCACACCCAGCCCGGAGTCCCTGAGGCTCGGCTCCATCTTCTTCTCTCTGTTGCCACTGCCTTGGCGTTGGTCTCTCCTCTCTGCGACACTGCTGTGCATCCCCCTAGGCCACCTGTGCTAATGTTTAATGACCATGTCACACGTGAAGAGGGCAGAGTCTTGAGCCCACTGTGATAGTTAAAGGTGAGAAGTGATTAGAATCAGACAAATGTATTAGGGCAGAGCCCCCATGATGGAAACTGGATTTGTTATCTTTTTTTGTTTGTTTGTTTGTTTTGTTTTGTTTTGTTGGCAGGACCTGGGTTCGAACTCATGACCTTGCACTTGCCAGGCAGGCACTTGTGCCACAGAACTATCTCCCTGGCCCCTGAAACTGGATTCTTTAGAAAAAGAGTTGGGCGGGGAGCAGGAGATGTGGCTCTGCCCTCTTCTGAGTGTACTGTTTTTCAGGTGGCTGAGGGAGCCAACTGTGAGCTAAGGGGACCCCAAAGGGCTCCACCCTCCTTTTACGGAAGTTTTATTTATTTACTTATTTGCTTATTTATTTATTTATTTGGTTCAGGGTCTCACTACACAGTTCAAACTCATAGTGATCTTCCTGTCCTGTCTCAGCCTCCCCAGCATTACAGGCATGTGCCACCCCACCCAATGCTGGGGCTAGCATGGAATGTGGTACGGGGGTCCAAACTGGGTCCTTGTGCTTGTGGGCACTTAAACCCCTGAGGTGTCTCCCCAGTCCTCTCCTGGAAGTTTCTAAGCAAGGTTCTAGGGGGCTCCACTCTTCTCTTTCAGGCATCGGTGGACCAATGCACCATGGGAAACATCCCAGGGGCCTCCCCACTGAGATGAACTAGAAGATACTTTGTTTTTTGAGACAGGGCCTTCCTGCATGGCCCAGGTTACCTTTAATTCACTTTGTTTTTGTTTTTGTTTGGTCTTTTTGAGACAGGGTCTTGCTATGCACTTCAGGCTGGCCTTGAGCTCACTTTTGTAGCCCAGGCTGGTTTTGAACTTGCACCAATCCTCCTGCTTCAGCCTCCCAAGTGCTGGGATTACAGGTGTGCACCACCACACCTGGCTTCTTTAACTCACTTTGTATCCCAGGCTGGCTTTGAACTCACAGCAATCCTCCTGCCTCAGCCTCCAGAGTGCTGGGATTACAAATATGCTCCACCACACCCAGCTTCTACTATTTTCAAATAGAGCTCAAATGCTGGTCGTGCCCTTGTCTATGTTCAACAATCAGGATTTAGATGAGGATAAAATGAGAAGGGCTGAGGAAAAGACAGACTGAAATTATGGCAAGGCTTTAGGCACAACCAGGTTGCCCAAGGAAAAACCCAGGGCCAATCAAGACCCTCAAGAAAACTGCATGCTGGGCATGCGCTGTACACAGTCCCCACCGGGCCCTGTTTTGTGTGGCAGGTGACTGATTTGTGCCTGATTTGTGGCACCGAGGGTCTAACTGCCCTTACTCGGAGAGAAATCCTCATCCTCTGACCTAATAAAGAGGACAGACACCTTCATTTTCTGTAAGGGACCCTGGGTGACCCTGGGTGTCACCGGTAAGCAATTTCCATTCCTTTAGCTTCTGTTTTTCTTCTCTGGAAAATCTTTCTCAAGTTCTAGAGCCATAACTGGGGGTGCGGGGAGCCTTAGTCAGACTTCTTTACTCCATCTCTGACATGTCACCAAAAGCCAGATGTTCAATCATGAATTTTTAGTTGTCTCATACTGCCCTACTTCTTTATTGGTAAGAGGTTTACTGGCAAAGGTGGAGGCAATTTGCCAATTCTGGCAAAGGCCAGAGCAGGACTAGGCCAGGCCATGCTTCTTACACACTCCTGGGTTGCCATGAAGACTCGCTCTACTCTTCATCTGTCTCACTGACGCCTACAGCCTCAGGGCTAGGCACCCTTGTGTCTTGCTATGTATGGCCCTGAACTCACCATGCTGCCCAGGGTGGCCTTGAATGCCTGGCAACCTCCTGCCTCAGCCTGCCAGGTCCTGGGATTATAGGCATGTGTCACCACATCCAGCCTGGCTACCTCATCTTAAAAATCTTAAAACAAAGGAGAGAGAGAGAGAGAGAGAGAGAGAGAGAGAGAGAGAGAGAGAGAAAAGAAAAAAAAGATGCAGACCTTGGAAAATTCGTCCCTGGCCCTACCAAGAGGTGGGCAGGCCCTCCTGGGCGAAGCCTGCTCATATTCCTCGCTGCTCCTCCTTCCTGGAGGGCTGGCCTGGCTCTGCCCAGAGCCCATCTGCCTCTCCAGCAGTGCTGGCCATTGCGTGTGCCTGGCCTAGCTTCACACCCCTTGTGACACAGAAGATCAACACCAAATGGCTTTACACAGCGCTGTCACTGTTTGGCTTGCTGCTGCCAAGATGCATGCTTGTCAGTACATCTCCCAGTAAACTGTACCCCCTGCTGTCCTAGATCTGTCCACCTCTCTTCTCCAGTCATGGCCAGTCTGAATTACAAAATGAAACCCTATCTGAAAAAAAAGGGGGGTGGCAGGCGAGATAGCTCTGCCTTCTAAAGTGCCTGTTTGGGCAAGCTTAGGCAACTGCAGGGACCATGGTTTGATCCCCAGCACCACACGCTGCACTAGGGCAAGCTGGCCTCAAACTCATAGCAATTCTCCTGTCTCTGCCTCCCAAGTACTGCCTGGCTGAAAACTGTTTTTTTTTTTTGCGAGACCAAGGTTCAAACTCATGACCTTGCACTTTTCGGGCAGGCACTTGTGCCACAGAGCTATCTCCCCAGCCCCTGAACACTCTTGAACAATTATCCTGTGAGTGTCTGAGTGCCTGGAACACTGGAGGAGATGGTATTCCTCAGAAGGAAAGTAAAGCTGAGGAAATAAATAATATTGCCATTCATCTGGCCTTTAGATGGAGCCTACGTATTGCCCACCGGATTCAGGGAAATCAAAGGTTGGGTCACTGTGGGCCTGAGGGGGGCACAGCCAATGAAGGAGATGTGCAGACAGATGTCCGGTGGGCAGGCCCTGAGGAAGCCCAGGGTATTCTGTGGGAATTGGGCACATGGCAAGCCACTGTTGCTCAGGGGTTGCAAGGACCTACTATAGTTATCTTTGTGGCTGAAATGGAAAACAAACTGACAGTCACTTCCCTCTAAAATGGAACAGCCCTTTGTGGTAAATAACAACTTAGGAAAGCCTGGACAGGGGACAGGGGACAACTTATCACAAAGCTTGACAAGAAAAAGGGACAATAAGAATTGGAGAGCTGGGCATGGCAGTATAGCCTGCAATCCCAGTGATGCAGGAAAAAAAAAATGATTTGGGGTGGATGACCTCCAATAGAGAACCTCCAAGTGATATAGGAAAAACTGATCTCCCAACCTGAAAAGTACCTGGGACGAGTTTGTGTTCTCTAAAACCGAAGAATGAATTTTAGGAACAAATGGAGGTAATGAACAGAACATATTTATTGAGGGAAAGAAAGCTCCTGCCTGAGAGAGGGACAGGAGAGGGGTCCTGAGTAGGTATCCCCGGGATGCTGTCTCTTCCAGGGACTTTTATAGAGAAGATGTGGGAACTCGCTTAGGTGGGCACGAGGTGGGACAAAGACTATGGTCAACCAATGAGATCACAAGCACCATTGCTCAGGTAACATTGGTTAAAATCGGGATCCAATGGGAAGGCAAGTCATGTAGCAAATGGGCCAGAACACCACCTATTGGGGTTGAGCTCGTGACTCTTCCCAGGGTCTTTCAAGGTGATTGACACCTACTTAGAGTATCAATCCCTGATGCCCATCCCTAGGGACCTACGTAGCTGTATTTGTTCACTCTTGTCTTGAGACCTGGCCCACTGCGGAGGAGTGTCTGTCTTTAGTTGTGAAGTCACCTTGTCTTCCATGTCGTCCTTGAGGGCCTGGCCCTGTCTGACTGCCTATACTATTTCTATCTAATTCAGCTGCCTACAACCCCAGGACTCTGGACAGCTGAGGCAGAGACCCACTGCAGCTCCAGCCCAGCCCCCGGGGCAACTCAGCAACTTAGGAGTCCTTGTCTCAAAATAAAAAAATGAAAAAGGCCTGGGGATGTAGCTCCCAGAATAGATTCCCACCCCAGCAAAACTCACCCCTCACCCCTGCTTCCTGTGGTGAGGGATGACATTAAGGTCCCCACAGAGCGAGGGCCCAAGGGTGACCAGAGAGGCCTCACATAGCATTCGCTACTTATTGGTCATCCAAGAACAAAGAGAAGAACATCACTCTGATAGATACTGGGGAGGCTGAGGCAGGAGGACCTGCCTACAAGCTACTGAGGCGGAATATATACTGATCAGTGGGGACCCTCTATGTTTTCCGGGGCCCTAAGCCGTTACTGATGTATACAGAGGTGCTAACATCAGAATACAGCAAGGATGATTACCTCTGGGAATTGAGAGAGTGTTGCTAGGCCTATATTTGCTGCTGATCTCCTGGTCCCAAAGAACATTCTAGCAAAGGTTATTGTCTTAGGGAAGACATGAAGGAATTTCTACTCAGAGCAAACAGAATAGGACCTGCTAGCCTCTCCACATAGGAAAGCAGCAGACACAAGTTGTACAAGCTGCCGGGTATGAGTGTGGAGTTTGGGGAAGACCAAAGAATGAGAACGGGTTGGAATTTTACAACCTGTGCTAGATGCCTGCAGCTGGTAGAAAGAGCCACGTAGACTTGTTAAATGACTATTTATGAGAAGTTAAGAGATACCTTTTTTTTTTTCCTTCTTGTTTTTTTAAGACAGGGTCCTGCTATGCAGTCCGTGATAACTTTGAGCTTCCTGTGTGGCCCAGGCTGGCTTTGAATCCCCAATAATCTTCCTGCCTCAGCCTCCCGAGTGCTGGGATTACAGGCACGTGCCACCATGCCAGGCCACATCGTTGCACCTTCTTAGTGATGCCACCAAGGTTGACTTTGCTCTGGGTGTGTACAAAACCTTTATTATAGAGACAAGAAATTAGCATCTCGAGAGGTGAAGAACAATAAAGCCCTGGGAGAGCTGTGGTCTGTTACTTGGGAATTCTAGAAAGCTGAGATTCAAGGAGGACAATAACAGCTTACCCTGAAGGCTTTCTGTTTGTTGCCTCCTCCCTTGCTTGGAATCTTTTTAATTAGTATTTGTGTGAACCTAGCATTGGGCAAATGGTGGAAGTCAGAGATTGTGGCCCTTCTTTACTAAAGTGATTACGTACGTGAACATGTTCCTTGGCCATAAATAAAAATGAGATACTTCTGAGGGTCGGAACTCACTTTGAAAGAGACAAATCTCAGTGAGACCTCTGAGCAAAATTCATCGGGTCTTCTTCTCGCCATTTCTTTCAGCACCGACTCATAACATACAACACTTTATCCTGAGGATCTTTCTCACATCTTGAAAGAAAGAAAAAACCCCACAACTATTGCTCAGCTGGTAGAACTTTCGGCAGGAATAAAACCAACAGGGAAAATGTGTGAGGATCCCAAAACTCCAAGGCAAATGCAGTCACCCAGGGCCGGCCCAGTGCCCTGGAGGAGCTGGAGGCTGGGCATGGGTTTAGTAGGAATATTTAGACCTGGTCTGCAGAGCTCAAAGCTCCACAAGGAGCGTGGAAATGACGTCAGGCTGCTGAATAGTTTTAGAGGGTCGATTCCAGCAACTGACAGACGCTTTCCATTCTCTCTGGGGAAAGCTGGCCTCCAAGATCTCAATGCATGATGGGATGCAGCCATGGAAGAGCTCACTGGCTTTAGAGATTTAAGAGACTCTGGCGAGCAAGCCTGCAGGTGCGCCATGCCTCCCCATGGCTGCATAGGCAGCTCACCCCAGGGCGCTGCCCCTTCAGCCACCCCGGAAGGTGAGACAGTACTACTCACCACAATACTACTGGCGAGCCACGGTGCCTAAGCACAACTCAGGCGATTTGTCCACAGAGTTCCTGCTATTTGACCATTGAGGTCATAGCAAATAAAATATTCAGAAGCACCTGCAGGTGCTCAAGGTCTAGTACAAGTTTTTCAGCAAGGGTCTTCTATATAGGGCCACAGTTAGAGAATCTGTTGAATGCTTCTATTTGGGCCTCGGTAGGACTCAGAAAAAGCTGAGGGAGAGTGAGTCAGTGCTTATGAAAATGCCTGTCTCTTCATATTTGAGACTTTACGTCATATGTGACTGTGGACCAGCATTAATGTGTTGGCAGAGGGCCCGGGATGTGGCTCAGTGGCACGGCGCCTGCCTGGCAAGCGCGAGGTTTGAGTTAGATTCCCAGTACAAAAGAAAAAAGAAAGACAGAAAAAATATCTAATATGTTGGCAGATAAACTGAACATGATTCTGGAGGAAGCTGAAAGGCGGATTGTGAATTTGATTAGAAACACAAGACCAGGTGCCAGCGTGGCATAGCGCATGCCTGTAATCCCAGCTCCGAGGATGCTGGAGCAGGAGGGTTGCCAAGAGTTCGAGGCCAGCCTACGCTATCAAGTGAATTCAAGGCAGCCTGAACTGCTTGATGAGACCTTATCTTTCCCAAAGAGAGAGAGAAAAAAGGGACCCCGAGATTAATTTTAAATTTGGTCCTGTGGCTCTAAGTAAGTGCAGTCTTGCACACTAACAAGTAACTGAAAAGACCAAAGCCTTTCTTTTGTTTTGCTTTGCTTTTAAGTCTTTCTTTTGGAAGCTACACATTGGCTATGATTTCTTTTTCTTTTTGAGACAGTCTTATTCTGTACTTCAGGTTGATCTTGAACTCACAGCAACCCTCCTGCCAGTTCTTCTGCCTCAGACTCCCAAGCACGGAGATCACAGGCATGTGCTGCCATGCCAGGCTGGCCATGAGTATTAAGAAGAAGCTTAGTCAGCTGGGGGTGGTGATGCACCCCTGAGATCCCACCACACAGGAGGCTGAATCCAGAGAATTGCCACAAGTTGAAGGCCAGGCTGGGGCTACATAATTAGTTCAAGAGCAGCCTGAACTGCATGGAAATACCTTGTCTCAATAAATAAATAAATCAGTAAAGTGCCGGCCAGATAGCTCAGTGGATTAAAGTACCTGCTTAGGCAGACTCAGGGTCCGGAGGTTCCATCTCCTGGCCTGCCATGCCAGCCCCACCCCTGGGATGTGCTGAAACAGCGAA
This sequence comes from Capromys pilorides, assembly GCA_004027915.1. Lineage (NCBI taxonomy): Eukaryota > Metazoa > Chordata > Mammalia > Rodentia > Capromyidae > Capromys > Capromys pilorides. Next base: position 9,698 of record PVKN010040343.1, read on the forward strand.
TGAGACTGGTTGTGGTGGCACGCACCTGTAATCCCAGCACTTGGGAGGCTGAAAACTGGAGAATCAGTATAAGTCCAATCTGTGTAGTGAGACCCTGTAGACCCTGTACTAAATACATTTAAAAAATAATAAATAAATCACTAAATATGTAAACATGAAAAGTAGCTTAATCAGAATAGTAGGTCAGACTGGGCATGGTGGCACATGCCTGTAATCCCAGTGCTTGAAAGGGTGAAAACAGGAGGATCACTGAGTCTAATCTGTGTAGTGAGACCCTTTAGATTCTGTACTAAATACATTTTTAAAAAGGATAATATGCATTTTAGAATCAATTAACATTGCATGTAAATTTTGGCTAATTATTTTTTTATTGCATCCAGGGCCAAGATGGCGTGCCCTGCATGTGGGGCCGGGGTTTGAACTCAGGTCCTTGTACTTGCCAGGTTGGTGCTTATTCCTCTGAACTATTTCTCCAGGCCCCATGGCAAATTTTTAAAAAACTTTTTTTTAATGTATTTAGTACAGGGCTTACAGGGTCTCACTATGAATATCGGACTTGTAGTGATTCTCCTGTTTTCAGCCTCCCACGTGCTGGGATAATTTTGGCAAATTTGAATAAAATTTGCTCTGATTTTTAAAAATTATATGTGGATTTTATCTTTAGCGCACATACACACACACACACACACACATACACACACACAAAATCAATGCATACTTGGATGTGAAGTTCATTTGTTTAGTATTTAAAAAGTTTATCTTAGCATGGAAGACCAAATGTATTAGGAAGTGTCCGGGGAAACGGCCATTTGGCCCTCAGAGATGGGCCCAGGGCTCTGGCTCATTTGTTCAGAGCTCTTGGTTTCCGTGGCTACTGCAACACAAAGTTACTCAACCTCACTCATGAGGAAACAATGCCAAGGAAAACAATTCAATCCCACAGGGACAAAAGGAACAACCCCAGGCCCACACACTGCCTCAGTGATGTCCTGCAAACACTGATGGAAGAAAATGAAATAATAACC
>PVKN010040344.1:0-10732 GCA_004027915.1 Capromys pilorides
CCTTGGTTGTCAAGAAAATGGTCTTCAAGTCAACAGCAACATAAAGGTCTCTGAGCAACAGTAATTTATGTTCTTCCCAGGGAAGAATCAACTAAAGTCCCAAATTGACAAAAAGCAGTATAAGCTAATTTCGATTTTACTACCAGATCATTCCCCCATCCCACCACAGGACTCTATTTAAAGCTCAAGTAAGAAATGAGCTTTGTAATATACCCACTGTGGTATAGTGAAGCTCATAAGTCAACAGTATGATACAGACCAAAGTGGTTTCTTAACGTTGAAAGAAGCTTTCACCAGCTACAATCTAAATGTGGCTTTTGTTGGCAAAAACCCCACATCATTTCAAGATTACTGTAACCTCCAATACTCCTCTACTAAAGTTGTCTTATTAACTAAGTCTAAAGGTCTTCCCCTTAGAGATTTTCAGTTTTGACAAAATCTGAGGGAAAATAGCATGAGGAAATAAAGTCAGTTACCGGCCTTTAGAAATTATTCCAACCAGGGTTTAAAAAATGAATCATTTTTAACCAAAGGAACATGGTTATCAACTCTCTGCTGCGTGTTTTTCTTCCCCCCAGGACATACATTAGTATGCCTTGAGCACACAGGACAGTCAGTAACCACAGTGGGTATACTACAAGCCATGGCACTGCGTGATTATTGGAGGGCTACCTTCTGTCGCTCACCATGGGTCCAGACAATGGAGGAGCCAAAGAACTAATATGCTCCACTGGCAAAATCAGCAAGCACCCTACCCAACACCACACTAGGCTCACTAAATGTCCATTCTATGACTAGGAGGATCCATAGAATTAACAGCATAATCATGAAGAAAGTCATGTCAGCCTGGGACATTGGAAGCCACCCATGTTACACACCCTACACTGAATACTCACTCTGGCAGTAACATGCAGTATGGAAATAGCGTGTGGCGAGAAGATGGAAATCTTGTAAAAATGGGACCAGGGTTCAAACTTATGACCTTGTACTTGCCAGGCAGACACTTGTGCCTGGGAGCTATATCCCAAGCCCCCCATAAACAATTCTTTTTCTGTTTTTTAAACATATGATGAACAGTAATTTAAATAATGCTACTTCCCTATAAACAGAAGCCTGGGCATTTTGTTACTTGGTATTTCCTACATGAAGAACAATAAAACTGTGTTCAGGATTCTCTCTGCTAAAATGGGGGCTCATTAAAAATAAAGACTGCTCTTATTCTGAATCCAGCCATTACTCATCAAGGAAGTCCGGGAAGTAATACTGCCTGACCCTGAAAAAATGCTGTGAAGAGGCCACAGATCCTATCCTTACACTTGCATTTGGTCACCAAATTAGTTAAGAAATAAAGAACATGGGGAAAGTAGGAGATTAGGAGAGAAAAAGGTGGGGAGAGGAGACCAACTCTAGAAAACAAGAAATAAAGAAAAGGCAGGTGACTTGCTCGCCCAACTTTGGCGCTCTCTTCCTCTAAGTCAAAATGCATACTTAGCGATATGGTATATCACAAGTAAGGGAAAAGGGTGAGCTGAGAGAGATCGGGCCAAGGTGTTAATTTCTCTCCTGTACAAAGACTGTCTCTTGAGGACAAAGGCCTGCCTCCTGTAATGTAATGTTATAGTCCAGATAGAGTTTTCTCTGAGGGAAGTTGGTGAGAAGTTCAAAATGTTCATTTGGATATTCTTTTTTTTAAAATTAATTAATTATTTATTTATTTGTTTGCTTGTTTTTTATTTATTTGTTTATTTTGTGGCTGGCTCACCCTGCCCTGGTGGCGGGGCTGGCGCAGCATGTGGTGCTGGGGTTCGAACTGCAGTCCCTGCAGTTGCTTGAGCTTTCCTAAGCAGGCGCTTTAGACCACTGAACCATCCCGCCAGCCCTCATTTGGATATTCTTTAGACTGGACATGCTTCACTAAAGCTAGCAGCTTAGCTTGCTGTGGAAGACTGGTCAGTCCCCTTATTCCATCTGGATACCACAACATCAGCTGTGTTTTTGGTCCCTTTACATCTTCCCCTTCCATGATTCCATCTGATTTTGCTGGTGACATCTCCAGGACCTCTAGGTACAAAGCTGGCAATCCTTGGTGATTTGTGGCTCTCCCAGGCTCAGTTCTGGCAGAGGCTTAGTCACTTACCTCCTATTTTCCTCCTTTTTATGCCCCAAATCTTTGTGGGAAGACTTCCTAGATTTGGCAAGATTCTCTACCTCTTCTTCACTAGAGCCACAAATGGGTATGGACTCCTCACTGCCAGAGAAATGTTCAGATTCAGACTCCATCTGAGCAGCTAACCTGCTTCATCTGTGTCAAAATGTGTCTCCTGCAGGGAGCCCTGACAGCGGCCGTTTCTAGCTGGCTGTCCTCATTCCTCATGTGCATCTATAAGGCTTTCTGATCAGGCACACTTTTTGGGAAGACTACTAGAAAGTCCATCCAGCTGCCCATGTTCACCCAGAAATCCTGTCACTTGGTCCAAGAATGAAGATACATCTAATTGGTGCCACTCTACCAATTGTCTGACCTGTTCGTGGGTCCAAGATGGAGACATAGGGGAAGTCCTATAGCTTATAAAACTATATGTATCTCTGACCTTTCTCAGTGGCATGATAAACCTGCCAGAAAATGGAATGTTCCCGAATAATGCTTTTCATAGCTTCACTGCACCATACATCATGGTGAGGCACTGTCATGCAAAGTCTTGTACATTTTGAATATTTATCATAAGCCACTTGTTCTGCATCTGACTTCACTCTTTAGCTATTTCAAAGCTGCCTTTATGCATTAAGTCAGGATCCACTCAGGGAGTTAGTTTCTTGTCTATTGCTCCACCATGTCTTATTTCCTCACTTGTCCAATACTTTCAATTTGAAAATCTCGGAAGCTGTCAACCATTGAACATGCAGGCTGTTGCTTTTAGGATCACCAAACAAAGGCTCTGGTTCCACCAATATTTCTTGCTTTTGAGGAATTAGGGCATGGACTTCTTCTTTCATGTGCGGTCTAACTGTGAAGACACTCGCAGAACTGGTACTGGGCTCTTCAGCGATTCCTCCCTCATCCAGGAACATCGTGACTGCCATCTCCAGGCTGTTGTTGCAGGCTTTGAACAGGTGCTTTCTTATACTTTCACACACTTCTGTGATGGCAGTGAACTGCTAGATTAACCCTTTAGGGCTGCCACTGGCAACGTGGAGCCCCTGTGGGCAGCCATCTGGCCACTGCCAAACAACCTATTCTCTCTTTTTTTCTTCCTTTAAATTTAACTAATTAATTTATTTATTTTGTATTTTTTTAGGAAAGGGTATACAGGGTGTTCAGGGTCTCACTACTAGATCAGACTCATAGTGATCTGTCTGTTTACAGTCTCCCAAGAGCTGGGATTACATGTGTGCACCACCTGGCCCAGTTTCAATTGCCATCTCAGCGCTTTCTGGGGGCGGAGCTGGCACAACAGGCCCAGGCATTGAACCCTGGCTCCTGCGCCTGCTTGCAGGTGCTTTGATCCGCTGAGCTATTTGACCAGCCCAAAATATTCTCTTTTAAGGGAAGTACAATAATAAAAAATATCATATTTTATAAATATCTGTCTACTTCTTTATCATTTTTGATGCCCTTTTTCCTTTGCTCTCTTCTATCTCCTTCTTTCTTCTCCTTTCTTGAAGATCATCGGATCATAGCTCTCATCTGATATCATTTTCCTTTAGTCTGAAGAATGTATTTTAGCATTTTATGGCATTTCTATAGCTCAAGTCCGATGGAGACAAATTATTTCAGATTTAATTTTTCTGGTAATGCTTTGTTTCTCCCTAATTGAAGAATGATTTTGGTGACTGTAGGATTTTTATTTGATGTTTTGTTATTCTCTTTCAACACCTTAACTGAGTCATTTCAATGTTTTTTTTCTGGGTGGGCATCTACTATTAAAAATGAAAAGTCACATGTCGTTCACATAATTGATTCCCTATGAGTAATATGGCATGTCGCTGCTATTAGAACTTTTGCTTTATTTTTTAAGCAGTTTGACTTTGACGTGCATAGTTGTATGGTTCTATAGTCTACTGAGCTTCTTCAGTCTGCAGGTGACTTTCTTTGTCACTTTTTAAAAATGTATTTGGTACAGGGTCTCACTACGTGGCTCAGACTTGTAGTGATCCTAGTGTTTTCAGCCTCCCAGTGCTAGAATTACAGGCATGCGCCATCACACCCAGTTTTGGTACTGATGGCTGACTCAACCCACCAGGGGGCAGGGTTGGCATGGCACATGGTGCTGACTTTAAACCTTGGTCCCTTGGGGCTGGGAAGATAGCTTAGTAGAATAAGCACTTTTCTGGCAAGCTCAAGGACCTGAGTTCAATCCCCAGTCCTGAAAAACAAAACAAAAAACCTAGTCCCTGCTTCTTGCCTAAGCAGGCATTTAATTCCCTGAGCTATCTTGCAGGTCCCTATCTGTGGTACTTAAAATGGAAACCTGAGTAGATTCGGACAGGTAATTACTGAATACTATAGTCTCTATTTTACTGCCCCAGTTGTTCTAGTTTTATTTGTTGAGGTGATGTGTTATCTCCTGCGTTCTGATATACAATCATCATTTTATTTTTTGAGCACTGGTTTACTTTCTCACATTACAAGATGCTATATCCACAAGAAATTATAATCCTTATAATTTCTGCCTAGAACCTGCTATTTTGCCAGAGATCCCTGCTTATTTTTATTAAGAACGATTGTAGAAATCAATAGCTGGGTTCTGTGTGTATTTAATATTGGGGTACCATTGCTGCCAGGCTATCTTCATGGGCAGTGCTATGAAACATATCATTACTTATACTATAGATGATTATTTCTATCATCTGTGTCTGTACTGTTAATTGTGGGTTTATACTGAGGTCTTCAGCTATTTTCCAGTATCATATGTATCTTCTAACTTCTTCCTTTATCTGTGACTTTTTTCTCCAATAATAAGAAATTGGCTTGTATTTATCTACCATCTGTTAATTTGGTAAGACCACAATTTTTCTTTATTTTTAGAGTATATTTTTCTTTGTTTGACTAGATCAATAATAGCTGCTTTAATGTTTGTGGATTTATTTTTTTAGACAGGGTCTCACTATGTGGTTCAGGCTGGGCTGGGTTACTCACTATGTAACCTAGGCTAACCCAGGCTGGCTTCAAATTGATGGCGATCCTACTGTCTCAGCTTCCTGAGTGCTGGGGTTACAGGCGAGCACCACCAAAGAAAAAGCCTTTGTTTTTAAAACTTGATATCTGGGCTATCTTCATGGTCAACTTCCTTCGACTGATTTCTTCCTCATTGCCTGTAGGCCCCATTTGCTTGTGTGTCACATACTATTTATTATGTACTGGACTGGTGGATAATATATTGTAGAGATTCTGACTTTTTACATCTTTCCCTGAAAAATATTGCTTTTTATTCTAACACACAGTTTAATTACAGGAGAATCACTTTGAATCAGAGCTACTAAACATCTCTGTAAATGCCCAGCTAGTAAATATTTTAGGCTTTATAGGCTATCTGTAGGCTTTATAGTCTCTGCCACAACCATCCCACACTATGGTTGAAACATAAAGACAATCACAGACCATATATGAGTACTGCTATGGGTATTGACCATAGCAATAGGTATTGCCATGTCCCACCAAACTTAATATATAGAAACAAGTTATGTCCAGTTTTGGTCTACAGGCCATAGATAGCTGATCTTGTCTTCATCTTGTGTTTAACTGGCTTTATATTTTGTTAGGCCAGATAAGACTAGAGTCCAAGATATTTCTCAAGACCTTTTTTCTAACTTGGCCAGATTCAGCCTACAAATCTTGTCTTTACTGAAAATTTTGTTAGGACTTGGTTTTACGTTGTATTGAAGAGATTTAGAATGAGTTTCTGTCTGGACTAGAACACACCCCTTACTTACACCTTAGTCAGCTCTTTAGGCATCTCAGCTGAATGCTGTGGGGGTTGGTAAAGTGTTAATGAGATTGCATTTTGACTGGGCTGGAATTCTAAGGTTCCTTTATGTTGTTCATTTCCTGATGTCCTCGCTCCATTCCTGCACATGTGCAACGCCAGCCCTTAGATGGGGATATATAGGAGCCACCCAATGAGAAGTTGGGTTTTCCCCTTCTGCATAGCTTCTTTCCTTGGGGCTCTGTTCTGCCTATTCCAGTCATTTCAGCTGTACTCAGCTTCCTGCCTTCTCAGTTCCATAGAGTGACTACACAGCTCCTTGCACCGTGGTTCAGAGCCAAGGACATTATGGGTCTCCCCACATGAGTTTCTCTTCTCTCAGGGGTCTCAGTCCTATATTGTTTATTGTTATAGGCCTAAAACCAGTTATTTCATGGATTTTTCTCCAGTTTTATTTTATATCTATCTATCATCTATTATCTTTTTCACACAGTTGTGTTTCTTAGCCCAATTTAATGGGCATTTGGGCTGGATAATTTCTGATGTGGAGGTTGTCTCGTGAATTGCAGAACGTTAGCAGCATCTCCTTCCTTGTACTTATTAGTTGCTAGAGTACTCCCGTTCCAAATGCAATCAAAGTGTTTTATTCTTTGAGGAAACCTTTGTTTCCTTTGTTCTGCTTACCTCTACTGTTTTTCAGTCTTGGGATAGAACCTAGGGCCTCTCACATGCTAGGCAAACACCTGATCTTCAAACCTTTCAACTGATTGCATCAAACCCATGCTACATAGGATAGCATTCCTTGTTTCAAGTTAAGAGATTATGGACTTTGATTAAAACTACAAAAACAAACAAACAAAAAAACCTTTTAGAGTACCACCTAAAGTGTTTTATTGATGGTCAAGGACGATAGTTGAATAACACAAAATTAGGTTAGCATGTTCCAGGTGCAATAGGATGCTAGTAGTTTTTCTATGTCAGTAATCCATATTCTTATGGCCATGTTGTGCAGTTCTAGTCAGTGTTAGAAGGAGGAAGCACGCTGAGGTAATCCTGAGGTAGGCTTGCTCTCTTTTGCAAGGAGTTTCTATTAGAAGACTCCTCTCTTGGTTCTTGGCCTAGAAGCTTATATCTGAAACTATCCTTGCCATCTCATGCTACTATCTGAAACCAAACCCAACATGTTGCAGTGAGTCCCCATGGTGAATTTAGTAATCATTCTCTTCTTATAAGAGGCTTGAATCATTTTCACATCCTGGTTAAAATTTCAAAAATCCAAGACACATCCTTTTCTTCGAAACTTACTTAGGAAAAAACGTGACTCTATGGGTAGCTTTACTATAAACAGCATGTCTGACACATGACTTCTTTGGCAAGGATTACTTTAAAATACTTTCTTAAAGGAATTTTGAGGAAGACTCATCTATCAAAGTGTCCCCTGCATCACCTTTTGTTGTCAGAGGGCCTAAATTACTGCATATGACTGAAGAGGCACCATGAAGTTCGTCTACACAGACTACAAATTAATTCATTTCTCATTAACCACCTTTCTCCGTAACTCAGAAGTGTTCTACTTTTTCTAGCATGAATACCTCAGAACCCTATTCTCAGTGGGACTCGTTTGAGTTTAGGTGCTCTGGTTTTCTTATGCTTGGCTCCCTCATGAGTTATAGTTAACATCTTTCCCTTTTAAAAAACTTATTATTATGCATGGGCTGGCTTTCCAGGTAGTGGGGAAAGGCAAGCCTGGTTTGGTAGCATTGTTGAGGACACAGAACGGAAAGACAGAAAGAGTGGAGCCATTGATGCCATCTCTGCATCCACCAACCTTGGTGCTTCCTTACTTGGAAGATATTCTTATGTGGGCAGCACAATTTCCTTACCATTTTAACCACTTGACGTTAGATTCTTTCCACATTGTAGCAGAGATGACCCCAGAAGTGCGGGTTTGTCTTGTTTTAAATTAGCTTAGCGACTCCAGTGAAGGGGAGGTTCTCTTTCCCTCTAATGCTCGAGCGTGGTCCTCAGGAAGGCTTCCATTGGCCCAGCTTGGCTCACATGTCCATCACCAAGACAACAGAACAGCTGAAAGAACAGAACAGTGCCGGGCCAGGCTGGGTTCTGATGGACGTCTCCAGAGGTGGGAGTTGGCTTAGCTTTCTGTTATGGTGTAGACCAAGAATGTCCCCAAGAACCCTTGTTCAGAGATGGAGAGTGGCCACATCATAGGGACACTCATCTGTGGATGAGCTTGGGGCTGCATGTACTGTTGGGAAGTGGGGCCTGGCCTAAAGAGATGGTGACTTAGAGGCATGACCTGGAGGAGGAATCATCTCTCTTGCTCTTCTCTCTCTGCTTACTGTCCACTCTGATGTGAGCAGCTTTTCTCTATGGCAGACATCATGCCATTCCTGCCTTGCAACCAGTCAACTATGGACTGAAACCTCTAAAAATTCTAAGCCCACATAAAGCTCTCCTCTTAAATTGTGTCAGGTATTGTGTATCAGCATGAGGGAAGTGGCTAGGATAGATTTTGGTACCAGAAGTGGAATTGTTGCTGTAACTACCTGTTAGGGTTTATGTGTAGTTGTCTCCTCCCCTCCCACTATATCTCATGCAGGCATTGGTGTGCAGTTCTAGAGCTTGTGAGTAATTCATGATCCAGGCCTAGGATTACGGGTCTGAGTACTGCTGAGATTATGGATGTGAGTGCTACACCCACTCAGGGGCAGGTAGCCTGAAGGCAGTAGAAAGAGGAGAGAGGCTGCCTCTGCCCCTGCTGCCACTGCTCCTCCCTTTTGCCTTTGCTTTTTGCTGTTCTCTGCTGCCGTGAACTGCTGCCCTCTGCCATGTGCCACTCTTACTTGGAGCCAGCCTAGTATGGACTGAAACCTCCATAAACAGTGAGCCAAATAAACCTTTGTTTCCTTAATTTTGAGTGCTCAGTATTTTGTCCCAGCAGCAAGAGAAAAGTAACCAAGATACCACGTGATCATGTGGTTGGGAAGCCCTTGGAAATGGTTTGCAAGAGGAGTGTGGAAAGATTTAGGGATGCCAGGTTGGGAAGCCCTAGAATGTTGTGAGCCAAGCTGAATGAGAGTTTATGATCAGAGCTCAGAAGGTCAGAATACTAAAAAGATGTCAAGATCAAGTTCAGGAAGTTTCATTTGGGAACAAGAACCCCATTGACAGTTGGACCCAAAGCCACATGTGTTTCTATTTCGGTAGAAAATTTACATTCATTTTGCTCGTGTTCTGAGACTTGAGATCAAGAGTGGCACACTATTTTGTGGAAGAACTCTCAAGGTAGACTACTGTTCAGGCTGTGACATGGATATTGTTTACTGTTTTTAGTGAGATTTACACTGAGAAACAGGAGCAAAAACCTGCTTAAAAAAGTTTTCAGTTTTGCCAGAAGGGAAGTTCCTCCAAAGCTGAGGCAGAAGAGAGCTTAGCTGCTAAAAAGATTGGCATTAAAATGAAACCAAATACTTTGTATAAAGAAATAAGATATCTTGAGAGCATTTCATGAATCAGTAAAACACCTTCTTTCAGAGGCTAAAGGGTGGAAAACTGTAAAGCTTTTACACAAAGAGAGCCCCAGGGTGTTCTGCTCTTTCTGGGCTGCAGAGGAAAGTGTTTCTTAGAGTTTAGCTATCCAGGCACTCGAAAGCCTCTGCAGCCATTGTGCAAGGGAATGTAGAGACTGCTTGAGCTAGCAGTAGAACTTGGAATCACCCACGTAGTCATGGTTTTACAGGCATGAAGAATGCAAGAGTTGTAGGACATGGAAGGCTTCCATCTAGGCTTTAGAAGATACGTGAGACCAGGCAGTGTGCTCTTGAGAGAGGAGTGCATGAAGCTGTGAGACCAGGAAGGTGGAGAAGCCTGGACATAGCATGTTCTCTGTGGAAAACTAGTGAGCAACCTAAGAAATCCCATGAGGTACTTCAACTGGCAGTGTTGTTAGGGCTCCCAAACCTTGGAGCTCACATCTTGCTGCAGCTCGCTCCAGGAACTATGGGATTTAATGCTTGTCCTGCTAAGTTTTGTCTTGCTTTGGTTCTACTATTTTCTATCTCCTTTTTGCAATGGGAATGCTTGTCCTGTGCCATTGTATGTCATCAGTCTTTAACCTCTTTTTCTTTTTTTGGCAGGGGCTCACAGATAAAGAGTTTTCTGGAGTCTCAGAGGGGACTTTTGACTTCAACTTTTTTTCTGGATTGTTTTCTTTTTCTCTTTTAATAACTAACTTCAGTAACCTGAATAGAATTTAAATTTTTTTTCTATTAAATTACATTTTTGAATTAAAAGTTGTTAATGGAATAGAAGATATTTAATCAGTTTCAAAATTATGCAAATAAAAACCAATTTTAATAAGTTCTTTCTCTTTCTTTCTTTCTTTCTTTCTTTCTTTCTTTCTTTCTTTCTTTTGGTAATGGGGATTGAACTCATGACCTTGTACTTGCTAGGCAGGTGCTGTGCCACTGAGCTATATCCCCAGTCCCTAAGTCATTGTTCCTTCCACATCTGCATAAAACAAGTGTACTGCTATTCTGTAGTACACTTCTTTATCAATATCAATACTAGGCATTAGACTGAACCTAGATATACCAAGCAAAATCTTTTCCTGGTTAAGATCACCATCATCCAAAACTTGAAGTTCAATGGTTTTAACCTGCCTTACACAAATGTTTAAGAAAGCAATTAATCCTTCTTCATATGGCAGTAAGTAAACAAAAACGAGAAATTTTGGCAGGAAAGCTGTTCATGGGCCTCATAACTCCCCCGAAGGGTGTGTGTGTGTG
>PVKN010040345.1:0-10721 GCA_004027915.1 Capromys pilorides
CATTTTTCCAGTGTATCATTGTTTTATTGCCCTTGTAGTACTGGAATTTAGTTGGAAGAATAAAACATTTACTTTTATTCTGCTTGTTTTTTAAATGTTACAGATCAGTAGTATTTGAATAAAAGCCAGTGTTTTAAATGTAAAAAAAAATATTATTTTATTTATTACTAATGATGTTAATTTTTTATTTCAAAGAGAAAAAGCCCAAAAATAAATAACAAGAACAAAACAACATAGAACAATAAAAAATGGTACAGTGTTTCAAACAGGAATAGAAAATTAACAATATCTGTTACATTTTGCATTGTTCTCATCAAATGTATTGCTCAGATTGCCAGGTATAGACATACAAGATCGATCAAACAATTAAACATGAACTCTTCCTTTCACTAAACTTTTTTTCCTTGACTTTTTGTTTTTAAAATTTATTTTAAAGAGAATATGAAAATAATAGATAAGACAATAGAGATGATGCACACTGAGAAGAACAAGATGAAAGGTATTCAACTGTGGTTGGTGCATTGCACATTGCTGTTCTCAATGAAGTTGCTCATATTACAGATATTAGCATTATTATTAATGTTTAAACATCAACCACTAAGTCGTTTATATTTGGCATGGGGGAATATTTTCTTTTATGTTGGACTGCTTTTACTTATAAAGTTATAAAACAGCTTTTAAAAAATTATTATGGTATGATGTACCATAATGCAGTTTATTGGTCCTTATTCTTAGTTTGTTTTGCTAAATGATCATTTTGGGATCTCTTGAGAGATAATGTACTTTTCAGTCAATGTAGAAGGACCAACAAGTCTAAAATCAGCTACTCAGTAAAAATAATTGGTAACACTTAGAGTCAATGAAGTTTACATACCAATGCCAGTCCTGCTGATAGCCATTGCTATTATGGAATATTGGACTACGCATACAACTACTTTCTCTTAGCTCAATGAAAAGAAATATTTGTACCAATAGTATTTAGAAAAGTTATCATGTCTGCATCTTGTATTCTGAACAACTATTATGAAGATAACAATATGCATTGTATTAATTATTATGGCTGTCCTACTCATGTGTTTTGAAACTCTCGTTTTTATTTCTTAAGAGTAATAAAATTATAAAAAATATGATTTTAAATCAGCATTCTATGGAATAAACAATATTGGTGTATTTTCAGTAAGACTTGATAGTTCTTGCTCTGTGCTCCATGAATTTGAGTCTAAATAAAGTACTACAATAGTTCAAAGAAGCACATGTCCAGTTGAAAAAAATTCATTCAGAAAAATCCCAGTAATGGACCAAGGACTTAATAAAATGCTGGCTCCCTGTCAGATTTAGAGGGAAAGCATTTGTGCTTGTAAAGTCAGTGATAAGAGAGAAACTCTTTAATTCTAACCATAGTGAAGTTTTGGGTGAGACCTACGTATTCTTCTTGAAATTCTTAAATCATTTTCTACACATGTGTAAATTTTATGTATGAAAACTCTTGAATAACTACTAAGCACCCAAGTTTATTTCCATTGCTTTTCTTTTTAACTGCTTCATCTTTCTTTCTTTTCATTACTTTTCCCATTGCTTTTTTAAAAAAAGACTCTATCTATCTATCTATCTATCTATCTATCTATCTATCTATCTATCTATCTATCTATGTTCTGGCTGGCTCAGCCTGCCCTGGAGGTGCGGCTGGTACAGCATGTGGTGCTTGTGATCGAACTGTGGTCTCTGTGGTTGCCTAAGCTTGCCTAAGCAGGCGCTCTAGACCGCTGAGCCATCTTGCCAACCCTCCCATTGCTTTTGATAGTAGACCAGGCATGCTACTAGTGAGTGTGGAAGTGCAGCTGTACCATGAAGTGTGCAGGACTGTGGAGAAGGGAACAGACAAAGTGAACCATCAGAGGGGCTGCAAGGTGCCTGGGTCTCTGAACACCGACTAAAAATTCCACTGTATAGTAGTGATGAAAATCTGATAAAAATAAGTAATCATTATTTCTTTTGAAAACTGATGTCACATCAGATTTCTGTGCTGAGGGCCCCTGAGACAACTCTTAGGCTTTAGAAGCGAAAAGGTACAGGGCCAGTGAGATAGCTCGGTGGCCTAAGGGCCTGACTGGCAAGTGCAAGGACCCAGGTTTGATCCTGGGTGCTGCATCCTGTGTCCACTGAATCCAGATGTGGTGGTGCACACCTGTAATCAGATCACTGAGTCTGAGCTGTATGGAGAGATCCTGTACCAAATGAATAAAGTGATTTAAAAAAATACAAAGAAATGAAAAGCTGAAATGTTTACAACTGGGTTTTATTATAACAAAAGGATAATGATTAAGATCAGCAAATAAAAATCTCATGTACCCCAGGCGGGGAAAACAACTAGCCTAGGTATCTCCTTAGGAGAGTTGCTTGGGGCCAGGCTCAGTTCTTCTGAAATAATGTGTGAAAAAATATGTGCAGTGCTGTTGAACAGGTACGCTCACACAAGCCTGGGTGCTCAGAGTTCCTTGGGTCCAGTGTTGTGGCCCTGCAGTGGACGTGGGACAACTCCAGCTACTGAGATCACACTCATGAGAGTGGCTAGACTCATCAGTGGATTCATACAATTTTGGTGCAGCCACTTTGTTGAAATAATTAAAGAAGTTCTGGGGCTCATGTTGTTGAGAATTCTACTCATGCAAGAATCTCCTTTTCTGAGTCTTTGCTTGGTGGAGAATTGATTAAACAATCCAAAATTCTAGAAAGACACCAATAGAATGAAGTATCATTGAATAAAAAAAGAATGCATTTTGCCCTAAATCAAATACTTGTGTACTTTTGTGCATCAGTCACTTTTCCACTGCTGGGACAGAACACATCATGTCCACAATCTAAAACAGGAAAATTTATTTGGACTAATGTTTCAGAGGATTCAGCTCCTGGCTCCAAGGCAGATGTGGCATGGTAGAGGGGCATGGGAGAGGGCAGCTGCTCAACCCAGCATAGCCAGAGAGCAGAGGGAGGTGGCAGGAGTTGGGGACAAGAACATGTCCTCCCAGTCCATGCCCCTAGCAGCCCACCTCCAGCCAGATCTCACCTACTAACTGGACATTTAGCTCCGGAGCTCATCAGTTGGTGAATGCCCTGGTGAGCACAGCATGGCCACGGGCCAGTCACCTTCTACACACATGAAAGCTTGGTGAGATATTTTTGGATCTCAAGTATAACATTTCTCCTTAAGGGAGTTCATATCTCTTTGGAGGAATAAATAAAGATCTAGAACTTTAATGATTTAAAATACAAATGTGTATTTTTTTTTTTTTTTTCAGGAAGCACTGATTTATAAGTCCAACATCCAGAAGTACAGACAGGTTTATCATCCAGCTATAAATGTCCAAATGCATAATGGGATGCAAGGTTTAATTTCTAAAATGTGTTTGGATGATGCATTGCTCATTGAGAAACTTGGCTGAAGCTAATAAAAAGAATTTAGCTAATTTTAAAAAGTTTGGTCAAAAAATGCATCATTAAATTTTTAGATAAGAGGAAAAATGTTATCTGATTAACTGCTATCAAGGAAAGTTGAAAGTTTTTTGTTTTTGTTTGTTTTCTTGGTTTATATATCTAATGCTTCCTTTTAATTTGGAACAAACACCTTCAGTGATGGTGCCATATCTTATAATCTGAGAAACTAATTTAAAAATAACAATACACAATATATTATGCATATTAATTCTATATACATATATATATATTTAAATTTCATATTTGGTATTTAGTACAGGGTCTCATTAAACAGCTTGGGCTCATAATGATCCTCTTGTTTTCAGTCTCCCCAGTGCTAGGATTACAGGTGTGCACCACTATGCCTGGACTTAGTTATGGCTCAGCATGCCCTGGGGTCATGGTCAGTGCAGTATGCAGTAGCGAGGATCGAACCTTGGTTCCTGGGCTTGCCTAAGCACACGCTTAGTTTGCTGAGCTATCTCTCCAGCCCTAACAATGTGCAATATATTAGCTATTGTTAATCTCCTAAACATATTACAATGAGTTTATCATGAGAAATAACATGTTGTAGTCAAGATACTATTACCTTTTGTGGTAGCTTATGGGGCCATAAAATAGTCCCAATATAAAAATAATACCTCTTAATCTTGCGCATACTTTTGCAGTTCTGTTCTCTCAGTGATGGCAAGAGTAACATTCTGTTATGAATCCAGAGAGAGCTAGAGATGAGAGAGAGAGAGAGAAATACGGTATGCACATATTTTTGCAATGGCAAATTACTTAAGTTACGTCAAGAAATAGTTCATATTGAGCAGTTAGTAAAGAGTATGGCTGGTTTTAACTGAACCATAACTGGAAGAGGAAAAGCAGTGTGGGTTTCTCCAAAGAGTCAAATAATTGCAGGAGTGGACAGTGTCACCTTCTACTGTCACTTTCTACTCCTCTAGAATGGTAGAGGTGTTGAATTGTGAAAATTGCCAAATCTCTTCACATAAGAAAAGACTAAGACTTGAATCCAAAAGGCCCTGTGCTCAGAGTTTACAAAAATAAAGATTGTTGTGTCTTAGTTTATAGAAAGGAAATTAGACAGGCATCCAAGTGCCTTATGGAACATTCTAAAGGACGCCATTTGCACGGGGCTGGCTTGGTAGTTTCTTCATGTTTCTTATCATCTTTCTTTCTTTTAGCAGTTGTTTTTCTTATCAAGCTTGAGAATTCTAGGTAGATGAATGACAAGCTGATTGTCAGTTTGACAGTGCTAGATAAAACCCATTCATCTTTTGGAATGAATTCAATGCCCAGTGGCTCAGAGGAATGCAGATTGAATATGTCAGAAATTTGGTCTTAGTTCCATTAAACGCTTGAATTACTTTAGCAATAATAATTTGAAGAGCTAGAATTGGTGCAGGGTACTCATCTGTGATTTTTTTTTCTGGTACTGGTACAGGGGACTGAGTCCAAGGCCTTGGCAGTGAGCTAGAAGCTTTATTGATTGATTGTTGATTGATTGATTTATGGAGAGGGTATTGCTAAGTCACTTAATTGCCCAGGTTGGGCCTGAATGTGCAATTTTCTTGCCTCAGTCTCTCATGGTCTTTGGAGTGTGATTATTTCTTAAATTTGAGTATTCTCTACTGTTAAGGGTCAGTGAAAGCTACTTATTTTTAAGTAGTATCTTCTAAAGTGATTCTTCACCTAAAGATATCCTGCATTGCTATTTAAGGAATCTTGACTTTGAAAAGTATGAATAGATCTTTTCATTTGAAAATTCAAAGGTAGTATTCGAGTCAAGCCACAGCCCAAGGAAGACATGCCATCCCAATGGAAGGCGGTTTTCAAGGGGTTACTTATGCAACTCGAGAAACTCCTGACGTTTCTTTTGGGCCCATGCATGGTCCTATGATAGGGTGACACCAAAGGGATCAATTCAGGGAGCAGAGGAGCCACAGCAAGTGGGCTTCCCATTTGCATCCTATCCTTCTGCAAAGCCAACAGGAAGCTCTGTCACCATCCTCAGATTATCAAATGAAATAAAATGTTCAAGTAAGATCAATATATAATTATTGAGGCCTTAGTGGAAAATACAGTACTACTGTACATCATTTGCGGGATATTAGCAAAACTGATATAGCCAATTCTAGTAAAAAGGAGTTGATATTTTAAACAGCCAATACATAGGACAACAATTATTTTAAGCAGAATCAATAACATGTTTAGAAATTTCATAGGAATTATTAACATTAGCATAACAATTGGGAGAGAACTCATACTAGGTGATAAGGAAAACTAGTTATGAATGTGACATCAAATTTGCACACGCGGAGAGCAAAAGATGGAAAGCTTTGGGGAAAACTACCAATAAAACAGAAAGATTGGGTAAGCAAGCGTGGCCTGTCAGACGTCTACCCTGTATTTGCAAACTTAGCTCTTTTGGACTTGACTGTCATTAAGGTCTGCATGAAAGCACAGCGATTTTCGTATTTGTAATTTCCAAAGAAAATCTGAGTACTGTAGTGATGTTCTTTCAACCCTGGTCTCTCTCATTTTTCCTTTTCAATCCTGTATGCAATTTTCAGCTACCTTGCAGATTAGAAGGTCTGGTTTTTAATTCTGACCAATGAAATGTGAGAAAAAGTCCTGTGTGGCACTCCTAGTTCTCCTACTCTGCAGCCCTGGTAGTCCTGAATTCCCCAGGTGCTTTCTGACTGCCTGGGAGACTGCAGAAGAGAGGTGGCCTAGGTCACCAAAACTCTTGAAGGAGCATTATTGAATTGAAAGTCACCTGGTTCTGCAGCAGCATTCTACAACAAAAACCAGAACGTTTGTTTGTATTAATGCATCATAATTTTGACATGATTTTTTATCACAGTGTAATGTTTCATATGGTGAGTAATAAAGAGGGTTAGATAGTACATTAGGAAAATGGCTTGTATTTAATGTATTTCACTTATTGCAAGATTTTGATTCAGATCAGTGAAAATTTAGACCAGTTGCATTAATAGAACATGTATGCATTTATGTATGCATCATCCTCATTCTTGCATTACTTTCAAATTATTATTCTATACTATTAGTGAAGTTCACATTCAGGGAAGCATACTTCAGGATGATAAATGAAGGTGCATGTGGGAGGAGGGAGACGGTATTTTCTACATACTATAAATATTGAATATCCTTTCAACTTTGTTGAAGGCTGATATGCCTATAGTTTGAAAAAGACAATACTGTTCCAAGTTCAACATGCTGAAACACAATGACTCAAAGAGACAATCAGAAACTGAGGCCAGGAATAAGGAAATATTCTCTCATCAAAGAATTCTAGAGATCAGTGCAGAAATGAATGATGCAGGGATGGGTAGTGGGATGCTCAGATGGAACCAGTGAGTGTTTCATTGACCTTTAACAAGGTTTAAGTAACCAATAGTTATCTGAGCTTTTTTTTTTTATTTTGGCTTAAGGGTACTCTGTTACTTTTCTGTTGTCATATTCTTTCCACAGAAATGAGAAATTTTAACATAGTTCATTAATTTCCTTGGAACAGCTGATAAATATGATATGGTGGGTTTCTTTTTTCAAAGATGGTTGAACTGGAACATACAAAATCCCATGTGCTTGTTTTTACATTTTCGTGCTGACATTCTTCTATTGAGACCAGGGAGATCTATGCTTCCACCCTGAAATGGGGGCCAATCTGTACAGCCATGGCCCCTACTAAGATAAACTAATAAAGGTCATGCAGTGCTACTTTGAAGGCTACATCACAGAAGGATGTATGGCTCCTTTCTCTAGTGTGAAACACAAAACAAGGGAAGCCAGAGTTGCCACCATAGAGCAGAAGAATTCTGACTCGTGAAGTTCAAGTTTTGGCCCAGGCACCAAACATCTGAGCACCATCATTGGGATTCAAGTTTTCATGGACCCAACAAGCCTGTAGTTTCATGAGGAAATTAAATGTTACTGTTTTAGGTCAACTAAATTATTGAAGTTCTATTTATTTGTTATACTGAGTTCATTAAGATTGAATTTGCATGCCATAAAATTAATTGTTTTAAGATCTATAAGTCAGTGGTTGATAGTATACTCACAAGGCTGTATAACAATCACTACCATCTTATTCAAAATATCTTCATCAGCCGAAAAGGGCACTGTGTATGCATCGGCAGTTGCTCCCTACGATCTCCCCTTCTCTCAGTCCTCTTCCCCAGCGGGCACTACTCTACTCTATCTTTCTGTGGATTTAACTACTCAGGATATTTTATATAAATGGAGTCATGCAGTACATAATCTTTTTTGTCAGTCCTCTTTCAGGGAGCCTGAAGTTTTCAAGGGTCATGTTGTAGCAGGTGTCTGCGCCTCATGGGTGTCTATGGTAGATAACCTTCCATTATATGAATAAGTCACACTGGTTTCTACTATTACCAGTGGGCAGACATTTGGGTCTATTTGACTTTTTAGCTAGTATGAATGATGCTATGAATATTCATGCATAATTTACACATGAACATAGGCTTTCAGCTAACCCTCTAGAGTATATTCCTTAGGAGTAGAACTAGGGTGAAATGTCATGCAACTTTCTGAAGCGATTGCATAGTTTCACATTCCCACCACTCATGTGCAGATACTCTAACTTCTCCTGGTCCAAAGCAATACTTCTGTTACATGTTTTTCTCTGTTTCCAGTAACACACACCCTAGAGATGATTGAGTTTTAGAGTCTTTTGTTACACAGCCTTACCAACAAGAGCAGGTAGGTTTCTGGAGAAAAATTAAACTCGAATCAGGACGTCTGAGTTCCAGCACTGCTTCTGAAATTTGTTCATTGGCAAGTTATGTGCATCCTGGTAACTATGTTTTTCATTAATAACATGAAACCATTTTTTGCTAGTTCTCATTGTGTTTTAGTACATTTGTTCTTCATACCACTAAAGTTCAAATTTAGACAAAGTTTGTAGTGGACAAAATTTACTGATCAAGATTTAGGGTAAAAATTTCAATGACTATTAATCTATATCATCAAGCTGAACTTAGGCATATTTATTTATTTGTTTATTTATTGCATTAATTCTTAAGCATTGGCCTCTGAGCATAGTAGGCAACTATTCTAACAGTGAACTTCACGTCCTAGTTTCTAATTTTCCTTTTTAAGCTGTTAAATAGACATGGATTCCATAATCAGTGACAAGTTACATGTAGCTTAATCATAGAAAAGATGAGGGCAGTGACCCCTCTGTCATATCTGAATCCTCTTTTCAGTACTCTTGATGGGACCCACTGAGCTGCGTCTTCGACCCTGTAGGCCTGAAGGGTTCTTATGAAATTGTCCAAGCTGGACTCATGCTTGCAGTCGTACCTCAGCCTCTGGAACAGCTAAGGTTGCCAGTGTGCATCGGTGTGCTCTGCTTTCATCATACTTCACATGATACAGAGTGGCAGTCTCTTTAGAATAATTTTTTTATAAAAAAATTGTGAAGCAGTGCCATTGCAAATCTGAACACAGACAGTATTTTCAGATGCTACCTATGTTGTGATACAAATATGTATGTATGTATTTAGTACAGGGTCTATAGGCTCTCACTACACAGGTCAGACAGTGATCTTCCTGTTTTCAGCCTCCCAAGCGCTGGGATCACAGGTGCGTGCTGCCACTCCCAGTCTCATTTGCCATGTCAGGGCACCCTGGGGGTGGGGCCAGCACAACATGCTGGGGATAGAACCCCTGGCCCCTGTGTCTGTCTAAGCAGGCTCTTTCATCTGCTGAGCTATCTGGATGGCCCTTTGTGGTACAAATATTTTGTAGCATGTACATCTAACGTTTTGTCAAGGGTTGGTGAGACAGTTTAATGGACTAAGTGCTTGGTCATGCAAGTGCAGGGGCCAGGGTTCGATCTCTGGCACCATATGCCATGCGAGCCCCATCCCCAGGCATGCAGAACCAGTGACTGAGTCTGGGTGTGGTGGCACATACCTGTAATCCCAGTGCTGGCGAGGCTGAAAACAGGAGGATCATTACACGTCCGAGCTGTGTAGTGAAACCCTGCACAAAATACAAAAACAAAACAAAACAAAACGAAATGAAATGAAGCAAATAATCAAACAAGCTAACCAAAAAACCCTAAAGTTTTGTCAACCTACATCAATAATTGTACATTGCTATTAGTTCTCACCTATAAAAATGCCAGCTACAAATGTCAGTGGAATTGTTAGCAAAGGTGAGATGATTCTGTGTGTGATGTATAACTAGAGAGTAGCATGAATAATGGAAACTCAGATTTAAATGCCCAGCTTCTTTTTAAAATCTGTTTCTATTGGCCAGATCTGTTGTCAGATATCTAGACATCTGGGTGAGTTAATATGAATACAATTTTTGATACAGACTCATAACTAGTTTACAGGTATTTAGAGTATAAAAAGAAGGAAACCATCAAAAAATGCAAGGAGAAGCCAGGACACTCCAATTACTTTCCCATGGCTTCTAGGATGGAATATATATGGCTACATTCAGTTGTGGGCTAGCTGGGTCAGTTGTAGCTGCAGTGGTTGTTTATTCCTGCTGTCCAGGCCTGCTGCCATGGCAAGGTTTCTATGCCACACTGCAGAGCATGAAGGAAGACAAGCTAACCTTCAGGGACATATTCTTCCTCAACTTTGGAGAGATCCAAAATAGAATACACCTGCATGGGAGTGTAGCTGCATTCCATTAAGCAATCACCTGCCAATATTTGAATTTTGAGAGGATGAAATTAAATGTCTTGTTAATTTTGCTATGCTTATAATGCCAAGTTTAGAAATTCTATTGAAATAATGTTAAAATAAATATGAGATAACTTGAGTTAGCATCAGAGACACACTGAAACTTAAATGAGAAATAGCACACGGATCTATGTAGCCTGTTTATATCACCCCAGAGATTTAGATAAAGAAAAACAAACATAACCTTTTCAGTTATTTTTCACAAGGGAAAAAGAAATGAAATATTTGATTATAATTGTTTTAATGAGCTGTGATTACAAATGAAGTTGTAACAGTTTGGGTAAAAAATATTCTGTTAATGAGCTTTTATTTCTTTCAAAACCTACAAGATAAAAAGTCTCTAAGGATAAAGTTTAGTGGCAAAGCAGTGTTTATTTTCTGAAAATTAAAATCCCTAATATTTATCTGCTTTATTTTCAACAAACATACTTATTAACTATTGGTATTGGTTTTACCGTGGAACTGAAATGTGCTAAAGAAAAGTAAAATTATAAAATA
>PVKN010040346.1:0-10739 GCA_004027915.1 Capromys pilorides
TATCCCCCAAACTTTTAAAAGAAGGAGGGAAGGGAAGTTAACATTCTCCACTGAGTGTACTGCTGAGCGAGATGTTCAGTGTTCAAGGAAGAGATGCTCATCGAGGCTTTGCGTGCTTTCCACAGCACTTCAAGGTCTGGAACTTTCTCCCTGTAAACCTCAAGCCTTCTTTTTGCTTTTCAGGGTTAAGTGAAAAGCAGTGTAGACACAGCCTGCTGAGTGCCGCTGAGGAGAAAGCGCGGGTGCCCTCAGCTTGTGCCTGTACCGAGCTTCCATGGGGCCCCAAGAAAGAAGCGGGGGACGGAGCAAGGGGTGTCCGGGGAAATCACGCTCAGGTGCTGTCCTGTCTGGCCCTGAAATTTTTTCCTATGGATGCGTGAGACTGAACACAGCACTGGGGAGTGCAGAGCTGGGTGCTGGGTGCTGGGTCCTGGGTGCTGGGTGCTGGGTGCTGGGTGCTGGACGCTGGGTGTGCACCATTCTACTTCGTAAAGTCTGAAGGAACTTAAAATGTAGGAAGGAGCAGCTAGACTAAGCTAGTATAGTAACGGACTTCTTTATTCGGTGGGCTGCTTGGGGATTGACAAGCAGAAACATGTCACCTAAGGGTCTTCTGAGAAGACAGGACAACCCTGTTGGCCCACACATCTGGAGTGATGCTTTTACAAACACCCATCACTGCTTTCAAGATACAGAGTATGGAAAAGCACAGGTGAGGACCGGCACACTGGTCTGAATTATCTATTCATTCAATAAACAGAATACTGGATTTTGAACTCATGACCTTGTACTTGCCAGGCAGGCACTTGTGCCACAGAGCTATCTCCCAGGCCCCAAAATACTGGATTTTGAGAAATCAGTCAGTTGTGAGTTTAGCAAGGCCATGCTCTGGGCGCGTACCCTGAGCTAGGTGGTGTCCCCGCTTGGCCTGGGCCGGCCCTTCCTTCTCCCTGAGCAGTAGCCGTGTCTGTCCTTCTCAAACTGCAAGTTCAAAATCTGTGCTTCTTCGAGCTTGCTTCCCTGCCCATTTCTGAAGTCCTTTCCCTGTTCTCTTTCTGCTGGTTCCCCTGAAACGCGGTGAGTGCCAGCAGGACTTCAGAGCTTTTCCTTTTAACATTCTTGATGCCCACGTAGTATAATGAGCTTCCGTGGCTTCCTCGCGTGGCCTGACAGGCTGCATGTGTGTGAGGCTGAGAGTTGCTGACAGCGTGGCAGGAAAGGTGGGTGTGCAGGTGGCAGCCCGAGAAAGTGCTGTCTGGGTGGGCGGGGGCAGGAAGAAATGCAAGCAGAGCTATTCCCTTCTGTTTCGTGGCGTGTTCGCCTTCACGTGTGCTTGCTGGCTTTTTCTATCTTGAAGGTGATAACGCATGTTTTTAAAAGCATCATTCCAGATGTCTGGACCGACGGGGGTTGTCGTGTTCTGCCGTTCTCTGAATACCCCTCGGTGATATTTTTCTGCCTACAAATTGCATGCTGCTCCTTACAGTTATTGGGGATCTGAGCTGACTCAGAGTGGGTGGGCCAGATTTGGGGGATCTGTGAGACTGGCAGCCTTGGCCCAACAAGGATGCTGTCATCAGAGTCGTTTTCTGTTTTTCTGAGTGTCCTTTGTCCTTGCACAGTTGTTTGTTGCCCATTCTCTTTTCCTCTCCTTCCTAGTGTTTCGAGCAAATTTTTCTGTGTCTATGGAGGAGAAATATTATTCTTTAACACTTGCACCCTGTTTATCCTAAACAGTTTCTCTGCTGAATAGCATTGCATCTAAACTCAGCATTGCCACCTAGATAGTAGCTGCCGACGCGTCTCTGAATGTGGACAATGCCAATCCTTTGGCCAGTGCAGATCTTCTGCAACCACTAGGGGGGATTGGGAGAGACTGAATGTGGGGTCGTCTGTGCTTGTACTACTTGAAATATATTTTTTATTAATACAATGCACATTGTTGTCTTTATAGTAGTTGTTCTGAGTACAAGATGCAGACATGATAACTTTCCTAAACGCCGTTGGTGCAAATATTTCTTCTCATTGAACTCAGAGAAAGTAGCTGTATGCATAGACCAGTATTCCGTAATACCAGTGGGTTATCGGCAGAACTGGCACCGTCGGAAGCTGTTGACTTGAGCCATTTACAGCTCAGCATACTAATCTGGCTTGAAAGTATAGCCATGAGGCACAAAAACTACTCGATATTTTGCAGCGAAGCTATTAGAATGTGGAAGAAGGTGGCACTGTCTTATCGAGTTGAGAAGCTGCCCCTGTCCTCGGTTAGGAAATACACGAGTGATACAAGATGCCAGGGATTCGAGTGTACAGATGCACAGGGACTACACTGAGGTCAGGAGAACTGGCAGAGTGCTAGGGACACCAGGAGAAGACGGAGGTTGTGTAGCTGCTGCAGACCTCTCCAGTCTCCTCACAATGCTCTCGGATCATAGAGTCCTATACTGAGCGGCAGAAATACCGCCTGACTGCAGCCTCCAGAGCATACTGTGTTCCCGCATCACAGGCTTTAGGGAACACGTGTCCAATGGCCTCTGTTTTGTATGGGTGCGGCCTGCTGTGTGAGAGGCTCTGCTACATCAGCACACTGTCAAGGACTAGGGTTTGTCTCTGTCTTGTTCCTGGCACAGGATTCTCGGTGGCTACAACTTAGGAGAAATTTCTTTCGGTTCACAGTTTTAGTGCATGCGTGTTCTGCTGGCTCTGAGGCAGGTGCGGAGCGACAGAGGGGCTTGGTGGGGTAAGAGGTGCTCAACCCGGGAAGCCAGGAAGCAGAAGAGAAAGGAGGAGCTCAGGAGGAGCATACGACCCACCTCCAGGTCCCATCTCTGCTGCTCCGACTTCCTCCAGGCTCCGCCTCCTAGGAGCGCTTTTTGGCTGCTTCACTCATCATGGGGTGAATCCGCTGGGGAGTCCAGCGACCCCAATACTCAGTCCTCTTCCATATGTGACTACTTGGGGGAGGGCACTTACTACCAGGACTCTTTTAGATCAATGTTTAGGGTTGGGGGGATAGCTGGGCAATCTCAGTGCCTACCTGGCGAGCATAGGACCTGGGTTCCGACCCCTGGTACTGTACGCTGTGCTGACCACTGAAACTGGGCGTGGTGGTGCCTGCCTGTGGTCCCAGCGCTGGGGAGGCTGAGACAGGAGGATATGAGTCCAAGCTGCATAGTGAGACCCTGCACCCAATAAATAAATAAATAAATAAATAAATAAATAATAAAATAGATCAAACTCTCTAAAGAATGCATAGCTTAATTAGCAAGTATCTAATTCATAGGTTCTGGAGGACACAAAGTCCAAGATCCAGTTGCAGGGTTGGTTTCTGGTAGGAGCCGTCTTCCTGGCCCACAGATGGTGGCCTCCTGCTTTTGCCCACCTATGGTCCTCCCTTGGTCTCTATTTGTCTTACTTACGTAAGGGTCTCAGGTAACCCTGACCACCCTGAAATGGCCTGTCTGTGGACACCGAAGTGCCAGCGGTTAGAGCTCTGTGATATGGATGACGGGCATGGGAGCGCATGTAGTCCCTAGCAGGGATCCCAGGACAGTACCAAGTTGGTCCCCAAGGTGAAGGAAGGCCATCTCTGTGCAGAGATTGAGCTGTTCTCTGAATGAACTAATGCTTCCTGTGGATAGTATCGGTCATTCTCTGAGCTGTTATAAACTATTCTTCAGTTAACTTTAAAAGCTTTGCTATGCTTTATAAAATACAGATAGTTGTTAAAAATAGTGTCTTATCACGCCCTCTCTTTATATTCCTGGTTTGGTAGGCCATGGCCATTTTGGCTGGAGTTCGGTCCCTTCTTGGCATCCTTCCATGTCTTAGCTCCATGATGATGTGTCTACACACTGGGACTCACCCCACTCGTGGATTGGCCTACAGAGATGTTTCCGTCTATCTGTCTGGTCGCTAGAATGACCCTAAAAGGGGTCCTATACCTGTGCAGTACAAATAGCTCTGGAACGTTGGCGAATGCATCGTTTCTAGCAAGATACCTGCTGGAAGACACGGTGTTGAACATCGGATCAGCACTGAGGCATCTCATTGATACGTGCTGGAAGGAGAAGAGGGGGAGCAGACAGTCTGGCAGTGAGCGTGCATGAGAGATGAACGTGGCCAGTGGCCTGGGTTCTCTCTGTTTCCACGTGCAGATCCCGTAGGAGGCTTTTGCCACGTTAGCTGCCACGTTAGCTGCCACGTATTTCCCAGCATCCCCAAATGTAGCACGTTATTTCTCAAAGACGGGGTATCTCGTAATAAATGGAACTCAAGTGCTCCAGGTAATGTTCTGTGGAGTGAGACTAATAACGGAAGGTGTAGCTGTCATAAGTTTATGTTTGTGTGGTGTGGTCACCACCCTGTTAAAGAGAAATTCAGGACTGTGAGACACAGGGAGATCTTGCTATCCAGGAGAATTTCTAGGCTTTTAAAAAGACTTTAAGAGAAAAGTCTAGATGAAGAATGGCAAGATTGGGAAGAACTACCCTATGCAATTATGAAAAGCAGGTTTGTTTTCTTAAAGGAATTTATAATAACTGTTATATCTACACTGAAGATACTTCCTATGATTTGGGACCCTGTAAACTAAAAAAAGAAGTATTTTAATTTTGGCAACAAAGGGATCAAATGCTGACTTGGAGATAAGGCTTGAACGATACATGCTGAAATGCTTATAGAAAGAATAAATGTTGGTTTTTTTGGACGTTCTTTTTTAAATGCAACCCAGTACAATGTTAGGTCCTAATACGAGATTCAAGAGTGGAATTCTACACCGGTGGCATAATTTAGTGGCAGATTAACCTGCGCCGTAGCAGGCCAGAAGCCCTGAGCCCAATCCCAGGTACTGCTTCTGCAAAATAAAAATTTAGTAATTTCGTATTTACTTTTATTTCATCTTATATATGAAATGTCTGTATCTCTCAGGGTTAATATTAATTAAAAATAAAATAGCTGGTTTATTAACATGAGTATCTCTGTTATTATAGCATGCACTCCATCATTTAAATTTTATTTTCTTCCTTAATTTTTTTTTTAAATACAAGTATAGCCTGTGGAGGAGGAGAGGTCCCTGAGACGCAGCAAGTGTGGCTTATGCTGGTGTCCCTTGCGCGTCCCAATGTAGCTGTCCTCTGAAAACAATAACGCAGATCAAGTCAGCTCCTCTTTGGACATACGTCCTGGTTACGAGTGTATGTACCCTGAGCATCTGAGTCCATCTGATAGCAGAGAATTAGAGTTGCGCATCTTGGGAGAGCAGCGAGGAGGTTTGTAGGTGCGTCTGCACCTCTGGAGGCTGTGAGGAGAGGCCAGCCCTCTGGGGCTTGGTGGAGGGGTGCATCGGGGCCTCCCGCCAGCATCAATAGCCCTGCTGACACCCTGTACACTAATTATTTCAGGGTTTGCTCAAGTCTTATTGAAAGAGCGAAAAGGAATCATTTCCTGATCTCTCTCTCTCTCTCTCTCTCTCTCTCTCTCTCTCTCTCTCTCGTCCTAAAGTAGAACATACTTTCAAAGGTTTCTGTTGAAGATTCACCTGGGGAATTTGCAAAACACACCTTGGAGCTTACATCGCTACACCGCTGAGAACATTTGCTAGGACTAAGCGGAGTTCCTGCTAAGCCACCATCTGTAATTTGCAAAAATGACAACTTCTGGATAATGGTTTTCATTCTTCTTAATCGACAAACTATTCAATAATTAAAAAAATAATGCCTTTGCCTCCCCCCATCTCCTGAAATTTTCCATTTGGAGGTTTAGCAAATAAGAGACTTGAATTCTCTTGTGCTTTCAAGTAGTGAGGGAGTTGTGCCAGCGCTAAGGTCATGGGGGAAAGAGTTGATTGGATTAAGATTGGCGTGGTTGGAGAGAATTAAGTCCCAGAGCAACTTAAAGAACTCAGGGCCGGGGTTTGGCCCTGGGGACCAAGCTGCAGGCAGGTCCCTCAGCCACCGGCAACTCCCTTTATCTCTCATAATTGTTTGTTTCCTGGATTTTTAGCCCAGCTGTAACTGTAACTTTCGCCTGTAATTATGCAGGGTTTAATTAAAGGACCAATGTGATAGTCACTATTTTCATGAGACTCTTCTCCAAGCTTCAGGCTTTTGGTGCTTGCATAGGATGCCATCTGATCATGCCACATGAAGCTGCAGTTCTTCGAGGGTACCTACTCATTTCTGAAGTCGGCGTTGCCTGTATTGGACCTGCTGGCCCTGTACGCCACCCTCTGTCCCTGCAAGTTCTAGACTCCTGACTGACAAACACACACGGAAATTGCATCTATCCTGAAGATGTAAAGACTGTTCCATGTCATTATTCCTTAATACCACATGATTGTTTCTCAGAAAACATCTACACTGTATTAGGCATGACGGCCTCTCTGGAGATGACTGGAGATACGCAGGCTGCGCAGAGGTTATGTGAAAATACCGCATTCTTAAGACAGTGAGCCTCTGTGTATAAGGGGCTTTGTAGTACCCTGTGAATGCTAAAAGACTACTTTATGAAGACGAGGCTTTAAACTATAATTTAGTACCCAAGACTAAGAGGAAGCAATTTATAAAAATGATTCTTTACAAAAAACCCACTTTATACCTCTGGTGTGGCATTTTAGCTCCATGGCTCCCTCTGCAAGCCCACAACCTCATTCGGATCATGAGGGAGACACCCCCCTGGGGTGTCCGACCCGTGCTTCTGAAAAGTGCTAGGCTCAGCAAAAATGCAGCCTAAGGGACTGTCATGGGCCACAGGAGCCCATGAAGCCAGGGTGATGGCAGGAGTGTGATATCTTGGATGAGTCCTAGACTGTAAAAGGACTTCTAGGGACAGATTAAGTAAATCTGAATTAAGTGTGGACTTCTGCACATAATGATGCATTCGAATTGGTGCATGAATTATAACGAATGTGCCCTGCTAATAAACAGTTATATTGTAGGGAAAATTGTTTCCTGAAAGACAAAGGCAATTGGCCAGCCAGGTAGCTCAGCAGACTAAAGCGCCTGCTTAGGCAGATGCAGGGCCCGGTGGTTTGATCCCTCGGTCACCCCTGGAGCACGCTGAGATGGCGATTGAGCCTGGGCGTGGTGGCGCGTGCCTGTGATCCCAATGCTTGGGAGCCTGAAAACAGATGGATCACACGAGTTCAATCTGTGTAGTGAGACCCTGTAGACTCCATACTAAATACATAAAAAAGACAAAGGTTATCCTTTTCATAAATTTAATTTTTAATACTGAAAGTTTTTGCATGCCTACTCAGAGTGTTTAAGAACAAATGAATATTTTATTTTCCTAGGTTTCTTCTGTGTCCCACTATTTGACAATTGGTTTTTCAAATGGATTTATTAGTTTTAAAATATTGTGTGAAATATTTCTGTGCTTAATGCTGTAGATTTCTGGTTAGGACCAGGGCAAAAAGAGTACTAAAAGAGTATTTTGAAAGGATTTTTTTAAAAAGAACCTCACTAATTATCTTGTTTGATAATCGTTTGGTTCATAAGCAAATAGATGAATTCAAAATTACACATTTTCTCAAACTTTTTGCTTAGACTGAGGGCTTTAAGGACTCCGAAGGGATTTCTGTGACATTTCTTGAAATTAGTGCAATAACTGACTGGGAATGATTTATCCTCCTATTTAGGAGGGATAAGAAAGTGTGATTCATTTTAGTTATTGTTCATTTTCCTGATACTCAGAGGGAAACTTCTAAAGCTCCCTCATCATCCCCTTGCCACAAATCCACGCAGTCTTTGCGAGGAACATGTGATCCACATGGCTAGATTTTGTAAGTCAAAGTACAGGAAGACTCTAGCAAAAGTGGTTAGGCTTCCGGAGGTGGGGATGGATGACTGGGCAGGCCCAGACCCTCTCTGATTCAGGCCAGCCATTCCTGGGTGTCGTCAGTCTCCTGTGACTGCTGTGGTGGAAAAGAAAGTGAGAAACTGAAGTGTCGCGCAGTCACGTTTCTTCAGGCTGAGAGGGCGGGGTGGGCGTGCTCCAGTCTCATGAGGGTGAAGCAGACTGGGAGACTGGGGAGCAGTCTTCACCCCATCATTGGAAGGAATACTTGGGTAATTGCACTCTTGATTTCTGCGGGTCTGTTGAAAGGAACAGATAGTGCTTACATTTTTAAAATTTATTTTTTCCTTCTCCTTTTTAATTTCTTTTTTTTTTTTTAAGTGTATTTGGTACTGGTAGTGATCCTGCTGTTTTCAGCCTCCCAAGCGCTGGGATTGCAGGTGTGCACCACCATACCTGGTTCCTGCCTCCGCAGGCTGGGGCGGGGCTGACGCGGGGTGTGTGCTGGGATTGAACCCTGTGATGGTCTGAGAGGTGCTTCATCCACTGAGTTATCTCACCAGCCCTTTTTTATTTATTATTATTAAAAAAAAACAAACCAATTTGCAGGTTTCTATCTGGTAACAGAAATGAGTAATTTCAAGATAACATTGTGCGGTACAATGATCATTATCCCATTATTACTTTCTTTAATGAAATTTTGTATCATTTCTCATTTTTTTTTCATTTTGTATTCCTTAAATAAAAACAGTTCAGCCTTTGAGAATTGGAAGGCTTCAGTATGCTGAAAGAATTATAAACAAAAAACAAACCAATAACTAAGGGAAATGGCAGATGTGGGGTGCCTGGGCCTCAGCTGCCTGTGTTCCCCTACAGGATTTCCTCTTTTGAGACTGTAGTTTTTATTCAGAAAATAGTTTAGAATTTCTGTACATCATGCAGAAACTCAGATTTTTGAATACAAATAAAAGAAAAAAAAATGACCGTGGGAGTCTCATTAGTGGCATGCACCAGGCTGCGGGCTGTGGCGGCGAGTCGCTGTTGCGAGAAGGTGCTCATGTGAGGAGTGCTGTGCTCCAGAGCCACTGCACTGAGGCTCAGGAAATTCTGTGTGCAGTTATAAGGCAGGTCACAGACAGACGCAGACTGTTAGGGTTTGTGTCTCGGTGTCCCCCCAAAGCCTCACGCAGTCCTGGGGCAGGCGGCTTCTGGAGTTTCCCATTGATGACTGTGGGTGAGGGTGCTGCCCCCGCCCTGGGGCAGGCCATTTGCATTTCAATATGAGGAGGCCTGGGAGGCTCTGGCTGCCTGAGCTGCTACCTCTCCCTTCTCTCTAGGTCTTTGTCTCTGCCATGAATGGCTGCCCTCTGCCATGTACCACTGTGCCTTGGAGCCAGCTGAGTATGGAGTGAAACCTCTCCAGTAACTGTGGGCTGAATAAGCCTTTCCTTCCCTCATTTTGAGTGTCAGGTGTTTGTCCCAGCAAGGAGAGAAGAGTAAGACGAAGAAGAAGGAAAATATATATATATATATATATATATATATATATATATATATATATAATCTCTCTTTTTGAATAAGCCCAGTGGGCCCAGCTTTGCTTTGCTGCGGTAGATGCTGAGGAGCCTGCCCAGACACCTGGCACTGTTCAGTGTGTCTCCATCATGTCACCTTGTTTTCCCACTGCCCTGGCCTTGTCATCCCCGCTGCCGGCAGCTGTGCCCCAGTGTCCCTCCGCAGGGCCTTGGCATGGTGGCGCTGGCATCCTCCTAGCCCTCCTCTTCCTTTCGGGCACCATCTCCATGGCAACCGTGGGCCGCTCCACAGGCGGCTGTGCCACGTGGGGAGGCTGGAGCTGGCAGAGGCACTCAGAGAGGCCTTAGGAAGCCCTGGAAAGAGCCCCAGTGTCGCTGCAGAGACAGAAATGAAAAACGCTATTGATTTGAGACATCCAGGTTAGCGGGGAGACTGCTGGGGATGGGGTCAGCTCTCTTCTGCTCCCTGGGGACCACGGCGTGTCCACATCCACGTTCTTTCTCGCCGTGGCTGTTCTTCTCTATCGGTGGCTGAGGAGCTGTGGGGCAGGCAGATTTGCAGCTGGGCAGGAGCAGCGAGCGCCCTGGGGAAGGCATCTGCACAGGTGGCGACACCGGGGGTCACAGTCGGGGAACCTCACGCTGCAGCCTTCGGCTCAGGATTCTCAGGGAAACTTCGTGCCCCTTCAGTAGCTGTGCAGGCATCAGAGGAGCTTTTTGATGCAGTTTTGCTCAGCTCAAGGTCTGGGTTACAGAGCAGCGCCAAGCGTTGGCTGGGGCTGCCTCGCAGCGTCGCTCTGCCCCACAGGTGTTGCAGTGTCTGGGACCCCGGAGCCCTGCCCTCCTGGCCAGGCTTTCAATAAGGAGCTCCTCCCAGGCAGGAGCTAGCAAACATTTAGGAGAAATGATGCATGGGTGAGGGGACAGAGCCGGGAGGAGAGAGAAGGAATTCTTTCGGGAGCAGAGCAGTGAAAATGTGTGAGATTCCTTTTTGTTCTACCATGTTTGCTAACACATCTTGCTGTAACTGTTTAAGCATAGAATGAAAAACAATTTTGATAATATAATTACTTTTTTGAATTAAGTGGTGTCTTTCATTGACAAGCTAACAAATAGTTACATTTCTCCCCCAAACCACAAACTTGGTAGTTACTTGGGCTCTAGGCGACATATTCAAAGTTGCGAACATTAAAAATTTGAAAACATATCAAACAAGTCCTCAGACCCAGCCGAGGGCATCCTGCTACCTGCAGGCTAAGCTATACCAGTGATGCTGCTTGTCTCCAGGAGGCTGGGACACGTTCTAAACAGCCCCTCTTGCAACAGGTACTTCAAGTAGCCATTTTCCAGATTCCAACTTCTGAAAAAAGATAGCATGTTGTTAATTCTGTTGCAGAAACCTTTTTG
>PVKN010040347.1:0-10731 GCA_004027915.1 Capromys pilorides
TCGTATATACAAATCTATAATCAATTTGGAGTACTTGCATAGTATTTGAATAGGTTAATATATACAAAGATAGCAACTAAGAAAGAGTTTCTATGGTAGTAAAGAATCGCTAACAATAAAACATAACATAAATACTGGAATGGCAAATATATGACCAACACTTCTAACAGTTTGGGGACAGGATATCGCACAAAGTTCTAGTATGTCATGGAAACAGTGTCTATGACATTTATTGGTGGCCAGGTGTCACCTAAGGGACTGAGCTACTGCTTTTTCCTTGATATCCACCCTGTAGAACCAGGCAGAATCATGACCCATAGGGTGCAGGAGAAGTCCATTGTAGAATATACTGATGAACATATTCTGCTGCTGGATACGAAAGAATAGTTGAAAGACTGCTGTTGTATACTCTTTTCCTCCTGTTTAAGAACCCACTTTTATATGTAGAAATTTCAGTCACTATTCTATGCAACATAGGCACCTTCCCTCCCACTACCCAAATCTGCTCTCAGACAAGGACCAGATACCTTATTCACAAGGTCTGATGCAAAAAGATGACGGAGATGTAGCTCAAGGCTAAAACATGTGCTCAGCATGTGTGGAGCCCTAGCAGCACTAAAAAGAAAAAAAAAAATTAGGACAACTTTAATTTTCACTTGTAACCGCTTTTCTAGAGGCCCCATGTAATCTCCTAGAATGTTTTTCATCCCCTTGGCAGTCCTGATGGTGTCCAGGTGCATCCAGTCTGGTTCACTGAGGGGTTGTTGTGAAGCTGCCACCAGGCGGCAGCAGTGGCCTGCTCGAGCCGGTAGACAGCCAGCTGGGGTAGAGGTTCCATCTCTGCTTCTAAGTGCTGGGCCCCTCTTCACAGCTGGGTCTATGGCACCCAGCCTTGGAAACAAACTCAGTAGCACTGGGGTGGAGATCAACTGTGACAAGCTAGAGAAAGTCATGGCTCCACTGTCTCCAGTGTCCTCAAGGAGCCACCCCAACAGCCTTGACCTCTAACCCGGCCTGCGATGCCTGATGAAGTCTCACTGCTCAGACCTCCTAACTTCCAAAAAGAAGGACAAGGAGACAGAACCCTAACTCGGTCCTTGCTCTGCTCCGCTCCAGGGTCCAGTGCCATCAACCCCAACCCAACGGTTGCAAACAGTGCTCCTGAGGAGGAGATGGTAAAGCCGCAGGTGGAGAACAAAGCTGTCCTGAACCCCAGGCTTTTTGCAGAGGAAAGAGTGGTGGAGGATACAGGAAACCAAGCCAGTGGGGACAGAGCATCCGTAGATGCCAGCAGGTGAGGAGAGATCTAGGGCGTTTCACTCAGAGATCACTTCAGAGGACAAGGAGCTGGTTCTGGACCACTAGGCCCGAAGAGCAGAGCCTGCTCCCATCTTAGGTGGGGGTAGCCGTCAGTACCTCTGCTTGTGCACAACAGGCCCCTAATACCCTCAGTCCTTCTCTCATGACTGGGGCAGGGTTTGTACTACCTCCTCCTGTAGACAGCCCTTTGTTGTCTTGCTGGTCCTGGGAAAACTTCTTAGAACAGAATAGGGAGCTCTGTTAGGAAGGTAAGGAGATAAGCCAGGGAGGACCACTAGCTGAAGACAACTTTCCAGTTCAACCTGGAGCCCTCAGGTCCCTATCTGTGTGATGGAGTTGAAATTCTTCTTTCAGCTCTGAAGAACAAGGTGGAAGCTCCAAAGTTCTGCTATCCACTCTGGTACCCCTGGGCCTGGTGCTGGCACTGGGGACTGTGGCTGTGTGGGTGGCCAGAGCCCGGCACCGGAAGAACGTGGGTGAGTCCCAAAAGATCCGCATCCCACCTCCAGCCCTGAGCCCTGAGCCCCAACATAGATTCCCAGAGAGGAGGCCACCACTGTCTCCTCCTTTCTATAGGCTCACACAGAGGATTTCAAGGAAGCAGAGTTTGGGGAGGAAGGGTTGGGAGATGTACCCTACACTCTCCCAGTTAGCTCTGTGCTGCTGTACGGATACTACCCCTGGTAGGCCATCTCCCATTGCCTGGTCTCAGTTTAGATGCGAGTCTGGTAGGAGACCAGGATGCAGGAAGACCTGGGCTTTGACCTCCTTGTTCACTGATTCAGTGTGTGCCTTTGGCCTGTCCCCATTTCATTTCTCCATTCTCAAAGTTGCAGGCAGGCCTGAGGCCAAATTGAGCACTGAACATTGAGAGTCCCTTGGTGACAAAGGTCAGGGATTAAGTCTTGATTCCTCATGAGAAGGACTGAGTATTTTTCCATTCAGCTTCAGGCAGAGTCAGAGGTGGCCATGAGAGGACTCTAAGCCCTCTGCTGTCCTGTAAGCTGCAGAGGAGCTGCTCAAAGAGGGTGGGA
The DNA here is from genome assembly GCA_004027915.1 of Capromys pilorides. Classification (NCBI taxonomy): domain Eukaryota; kingdom Metazoa; phylum Chordata; class Mammalia; order Rodentia; family Capromyidae; genus Capromys; species Capromys pilorides. The sequence continues at coordinate 2,355 of PVKN010040347.1, forward strand.
CCCCATTCTCCTCTGTCCAACCCCTTTTCCACACCAATTCTTCTCTTTCTTCACAGACCGCCTATCCATTAGAAGCTACAGAACAGACATCAGCATGTCAGACTTTGAGAACTCCAGAGATTTTGGTGGCCACGACAACATGGGAGCCTCTCCAGTCGCTCAGGAGACAGTGCTTGAAGGGAAAGTTGGTAAGTTTTATGCCCGGGCAGTGAGGACTGGTTGTGACCCCACAGCTAGTATGAGAACTGGTTGGGGGAGAACTAACCACTCTCTCCATGCAGAGGTCATGTGCAACACTGAGAACACCACAGATACTGAGGAGTCCAAGAAGGTCAAAAGGGTAAGCAGGAGGAGGGAGGGGGCCCCAGCTGTGTGGCACAAGTGCAGCATGAGGGACTTCTGTCAGATGTCAGGACAAAGTCACCTCTGCATGGAGGCTGACGCCAGAGCAAGGAGGGCGGTGGAAGTAGAATCCAGGAGGCCTTTCAGAAGGAAGGATGCACCTTCCTGGTTGTGGAATATGATGTGGATGAGGCTGAGGAGGGAGGGAAAGCAGGAGGTGAGAGAGATGTGGTCACGGGGTGGGGATGGGGGATTGCACATCAACACTGGAGACTAGATGGGTGCTCTTCCAGGGCTGTGGGACCAGAGACTTTCCAGGGTTGGTTACCCATCCTCCTGTGAGTGCTTGGCTGGACAAGATTTACTCACAGTGGGCCACTTGATGATCACTGGAAGCACCTTTTCACTCTAACCAAGTGGCGGTGTCTGAGTCCACAGAGGCAACATCTGCTTTTGGGTTCTATGGCCACCTCCCCTCATGCCTCACGAGGGCCCCCTGCAAAGACACCACCTTGCCTCTGATCCAGTGGCACAGAGGCTCTCGGCCATGTCTGCTTTCCTCACAGAAGCAAGGGCTCTATTTGGCCCAATTAGGAGCTAAAATCGGTCCTGGAGTCGGGCTCTCCTGCCAGGCTGGGGGTGCTAGAAAGCGACCTCTCAAAGCTGATGGAGAAAGAAAACCAAAACCTCTGTCTGGTGCCACTGTAGGCCTCCTTGCACGTGGACTGTGTGGACCACTTCCGGGGGCAGCCCCAGGCGACGGAGGTGGTTCTGCCCCAGGTGTCAGAAGGAGGTAGTGAGACGGAGGGAGGTATTTTTAGAGACTACAACTTTCCATTTCTCATGATTAATCCCCTTGGTGAGCACAAGAGCTGGAGTAAGGACAGTGGCCGCACAGGCTGGCCTTGTTCTGGTCAAGAGGGCAAATCCAGGATATGGAGCTGGCCCCTTCCTCCCAGCCTCACTCACTGGTGTCTCTGCTCTTGCCCCTCAGTCATCCAAGGAGGAAGTTGACATGGCCTACTCAGCCTTCCTGCTCCAGTCCAGCAACATTGCTACTCAGGCCCAGGAGGGGCCCAAGGACACCTAAGCAGCACCAGCCACCTGTCACCCCCATGACAATCACCTTCAGAATCATGTTGCTCTTTGTACCCCAACTTCAGAGGCTTCCACTGTGTGCGCTCACCCCCACCTGGGCTTTTCTCCCTGTCCTCAGAGGTGCACTGCTCCACCTTCACTGCCCCTTGTTGACATGAAAGTCTGTCTTAGTCGTTCCCGCTAGGGTGAATGGTGAGAGGAGCTCCCACCTGCAGCTTCCTCCAGTTGAGAGAACCTAAGGACCTGGGGAAGGACTCTGGTTTTGGACATGCTCCTCTGAAAGCAGAAGGACCACCTGAGGGCTCATCTCAGGAAACAGCCACCCTCCACTGTACTGGAGGGTGAGAAGTCAATGAAATTTCTCCCTCCACTCCATCTCAGCCTCCCTTCCTCTCTTCTTCTTTCCTTCTTCTCAAAGACATGTGCCAATCTTGTTAGAATCCAGATGCCCTGCTATACACTGGGATAGGTGTTCCCCAAACTCAGCTCTGGCTAAAAGGCTATAAATGCCCTGGACAAGGCCTGTGCTCCTCTTCCTGTCTGTCTGCTCACTAACACCTGCCATCTCACCTCTGCCATTGCTGGGTGACATGATAAAGTGACAGGGGCCGAGGGCATACAAACAGCCTCCACAAATACACATGCTTAGACCCACATAGATATGAACAGGGAGGTCCTGAGAGGGACCCTTGGGGTACTCAGTGACATAAACCACTCTCAAGCCAGATGTGGCATCTCCTATCATCCTGACCACTGATCTTTGAGATCCATGCTCCTTGTTGCAGGCAGTTTTAGAATAAAGACAAAAGGAAAAAGTGTACATGGAGACAGACCTCCCCCAGGCCCTAACCCAGGACAGATGGCCTTCTCCCTTCCTGGCACTCACATGGATCTGGGATGAAGAAAAGATCAAATGCAACTGGAATTGCTCCTCCCAAGTGGAGAAGAGGAAGAGGTGTTTAGCCAAGCCTGGGAGGAGTCCATCTCCCAACTGCTAAAATCACAAGTCTTTTTCCCTCTCAGCTGAGTACTTCCCCCAGCATTAGTGAGCTGGCACTTGCTAAGAGATCAGAAACCAGAAACATTACAAATAATTAAAGCCCATGATTGCTACCAGCAAGGCTCAGACTGCTTTCATCTTCCTCACCTGCGGTGTCCCCGACAACCTTTGCAGGTCACTCTGCCTTGGTCTCACTTTTCCACAGCCCGTGACATGCATCTAATCCAACAGGCTCCCCCACCACCAAGGCTGAGTGGGAGGGGCTTGGAAAGTAGATAAAAGCTACTCTCAGTGAAAGAATTGTTTCATGTCTACTCCAAAAGTTAAGACCTAACGTTCTATATTATAGAAAATAGGATTTTAACAGAATAAACTAAAATCAAGTAAAACCTATAAAGTGCTAGAAGAAAAAATCTTGGTGAATCACCAATGGGATACTTAACTTTGAATCTCAAATGCCCTCCAGGACCTTTATGCTTCTGATCAAAACCATACAAGCTAGTTAAATAACAACTTGCAGTAATCGGCCCAGGGTCTTTTTGGGGGTGTGGTGATTACATGAAGACACCGTGGCCTATTAAGATTGCCCCAGGTACTGGCACTAAACTGTGAGGTGTCCCATACGGAAGGTCCAAATTGTTCATCAGTAGCTTGCTCCCCTCTCTGACACCTAGTGTCTTCCCTGTGGCCTCAGTGGTAGAGAGGTCTGTACAGAGAAGTCCCCAGTCCTGTGTGTGCCCCCGTGGACCTTGCCTTCTCTCTGGACCTTGGATGTGGGATGCAGCCTTTGAAGACACTAAAACATCAGTCTGTCTCCACCAGCTGCAGTGTACTGTCCCTATCCCCAGGCCCTGGTCTGGCCCAAGGCCTTGGGATCTTCTCCAGGCAGGAGTGACAGCCATCAGAAATGTTTATTCCTTTTTCTCTAGGATTGTGGTATAGATTCATTCAGCTTTTCCTAGAATAACAGCAAACTTTAGGAGAACTAAAATTATAAGGAATGTCAGGACCTGTTACCCCCAGGAAAATGCAGCTTCTGCACTAATGGGCCAACCTGTGAGCCAATGGAAAGCTGTGTATCATACCCTGAACCCTGGAATCAGGCTGAGAGGTCACTAAACCCACAAGCCATCTTACTTCATTCCTACCCAGAGATTGGCAGTAGCAGATAGCAAGTTGACCAGTGCTGTGTCCAAAGCTCACCTGCTCTCTGTGAAGCCTGTGAGGAAACTCATAACGAAGCACATGCATTTCAGGAAGGTGTCATTCATCTCCACACAGGACAGTAACAACCAGCTGGTGACTGCTGACAATGTGTCAGTTCCAATGACCACAACCATTGAGGGTACTGTTTAAATGTCTGACAGCACAGAAATCCTTTCCAAGTTCTTGGAGTATCTTTTTTATTTTTCTCTTTTTATTGTGGGGTTGTTTTTTTCATGCATTTGGTACAAGGTCTCACTATGCAGCTCAGACTCATAGTGATCCTTCTGTTGTCAGCCTCCCCAGTGCTGGGATTATGGACGTACATCACCATGCCTGCCCAGTTCTGTTGTCAGCTCAGTGCCCGGGCGGGGGCTGGGGGGTGTTCTGGTGTGGCCTGTGGTGCTGGGGATTGAACTCTGGTCCCTGTGCTTGCCTAAGCAGGCCTTTAGTCTACTTAGCTATCTCACTGGCCCTTTTATCTTTTTAAAAGTCTATTAGATAATGATATGACTTTTACATTGCTAAAATAAATTGTTGCTACAATTACTTTGGTTTTGTGAAGCTAAAAATATTTTCCCTGAACTTTCCATACCTCAAAACAGAGAAACTCCCCTAAGAACATCAGGGGACATAAAGAAGAACTGCCCACCACATGGTCTTTGGAGCTGGGTCCCAAGCCAGAGAAACAGAGTTCCCTCCTCCTAGCCTCCTCAAAATTATCTATTCCACTAGGAAGTGTGCACAATAAAAATAGTGGGGACAACTTCAGAAAAACTGCGTATCTAAGTGGGCAGCAGATGCAGATGTGACTGAGAAGAAGCAAGACTAAGACCAGTGGTCCCCAGGCGGCCAGGGAGCTTGGGTGGGAATGGGGAAATCACCCAGCTGTGGAAGCCAAGGGGCTCTAGAGCTTCTCACCTAAGGCTCATCAAGCAGTGGGCATTCCTGGGCTGGGAAAGGAGCTCAGCTGAGAGCCCTTGCTTAGCACACACAAGGCCCTGCATTCCACCCCCAGTAACACAGAAAAGAGAGAAGACAAAAAGCACGGCAAACACACTCTCACTAGAGCTCAAAATCTTTGTCCTGAAGACAAAGATGTGAGCAATCTAAAATTCAGGATTTCCCAGATAAATCACATTAAATTCCTGTTGGCAGGGAGAGGCTCCCTGGAGAGTTCACCAGGCAGAAGGATTGTCATGATAGGTCACTGCAGAGTGGCTCTGAGATATGAGGAGGTTCTCTGTTTAGACAGGCATGGAGATGACCCTTTGGAGTCTGGCTGGGAGTGGGGAGGAGAAAAATGGAATCACCAGCAGATCTCACAATGGTCACCTCCCCCTGACAAGGCAAATCTCCATCCACTCTTCCTACATCCAGACCGCATGCTGAGCCCTTGCAAGACTGGCCTCACGCCATCCATCCCCCAGCCATCTTAGAAGAAATGCTACGATGAGGGGAGGACAGCAAAGCCTAAGTGAAGAAGAACTCGTGGAGGATACATGGATTCACCTATGCTATCTGAACACCTCCCAGTGCAGTGGTATGATTTACTCCTTCCACCTGCCTGTCCTTGGTCCCTGAAGGTTTTTTTTTTTAAATCAGGCTCTTCCCATCTGGCTCCTACAGAGTATGAGCCATTGAGTCCCCTGTCCATCATGTGCTACAGCCTGGCCTGCTCCTGGGAGAAAGAGCAGCAGGACAACACAGTAGCCTGCAAGTATCAAGGAGGTCCAGTTTACACAACAAAAAGAAAGACAAGGGAGCAACTACACAATTTACCCATGGGCCAGTCTTCCCTTTGGCCCCAACACACAAGACTCTGGGATGCCATAAGCAGACTGGCCTTGCCCTGGTCGAGGAGCTCCAATTGCTTGTGTCACCTCCTACCTGATGGCCCTCACATGCTTTGGTCTTGATCGCAGCCCTAAGTGAAGTGTGGGCAGCACACATGAAGGCTCTCCCATCCTCTCTCATCAGCACATACCCAGCACTACCTGGCAGGCCCTAGATACCATGCTGCCCATCCCAGCTTGATCTTCATAGACATCCACACACTCACCCATCATGCCACACACACACATGTATGCATCCACACCACACTTTACACATATATCAGAAAATATACATTGCACATCCATGTACTCATGGCCACACGTTGTGTACTACACACTCTAGGTTCAGAGGTCACAGGAAACTTGCCACACACTCACAAATCACCCACTGTGCAACCCCACACTGTACCTCACACCCTCACACCTACACTTGCAGTTAGGCACAGCATCCCGGCCCATTCACATTCTCTGTCTGCCTGGGTCTGCAGGGCAATCCCGCCCTCCAGCAGCTGGATGGCACAGCCCAGCTGTGGAACAGCTACAGGGCAGGGGAGCAGCTCAGTAGAAAGGGAGGGCTCAGATGCCAGCTGCAGCCTCCACTGTCACTCTGGTCAGAGGCCAAACTGCTCATTTGCTGGTGGGAAGGCATCACGTGGAAAGCTGCTCTGAAAGCACAGACCCAGACAAGGAGGGTGGAGTGGCAGCCGCCCCCACATGCATTTCCTCTGCACCTGCTCTGAGCCACACACTTGACCTCCTTGCGGAAGTTGTTCTGTGTTTTGGAGAGCATGTGACAAATCTGGAGTGTGGAAGCAAGAGGGAAGTGGGGTGCACACAACCCAGGAGGAGCCTGAGAGCTCTGGCACCCACCCCTCCCTGGAGCAGTGTGGGAATAGCCCATATACTCTATGGGCACAAGGGGCAGCAGCACCTGCAGATGAGGCCCTGAGAACCAACGTCCAAAATGAAGCAGCCGGGGAGGAAGCCCTGGGAATCCTCTGCCAAGGAAGAGCCCTGCTTACGTCAGTTTATGGAGCTCATAAAGCACTCTCATGTCAGTGATTCTGCTGGGTGTCATAATAGATGGGTAAGACAGCCAGCTCACGGACTGTCCCTGCTTTATCAATGGGAAAACAATGGCCCAAGCAAGCTTACATGAAGTTAGAAAATGCCAACAAGGACTTCAGCCTCGTAACCTGAATCCAAGGTCTATCTGTGATACCTCAGAGCCTTAGCATCTCTTTTTCTCCATCAACAGGCCTTGCTCTTGGGGCTCTCGAGGTCCTGAAGGAGAGCTCCGCCAGGCTACTGTGAGGTCAAGCAGAGTTGTTGCATGACTGGTTTCACTCTACTCCTGGCACTGTCCTTGTAGTCACTGGACCCAAGTGGTGGGGGTCGTGGAGGCACTGGATGAGCTGTCAGAAAGACCTGGGAGTGATGCTCTGTGGGAGGGAAGGCCAGCAGTCACCTTGTCCTGCCTTCATTTAATTTCTAAGAGTGGACCCTTGACTTAGGAATTAACTTCATTGCCTAGGGCTAGTAGAACTCAAGGTGTCCATCGAAGGCCCAGGCTCCTCTGTACAGCCTTCAAAATCTCTGTACACAGGCAGATCTCAGAGTCCTTACAGAGACATCGACCCAGAATTTCTCTGTTAATCCCATACAGGAAAGGGGGTCAAATCTGTATCTGAGTCCAACGAGAGATACAAGAGTCAGTGCTGGGGTCATAACTCAAGACTTGGGTCACAAGTTAAAACTAAAATTACAGTCATAACCCAAGCTGTTCATGTGCCAGACCAGTCACAACTCGAGGGTTAGCTTGAGTGACACTTCCATACAGGAGGCACTCAAATGTATGTGTCAAATGGTCAATGGTGACTGATATGAACTGAAACCTGCATCTTCTGACTACAGGTCTAAGCTTTGTCCACGTTGCCGTCATCAATGGGATGAATACATGAGGAGGTTCTTCTGCTCTGAAAACAGGCATAAGGTAAGTGACTCCCACGCAAGAGTCCACTACTGTGCAGAAATCACCAGAGGTCCCTAGAGAATAAGTGCCCAGGAAGGACAGCTCAGGCGTGGTGATTGCTTAGTGGTCCTTTGAGCCCAGCTGATCCATTCTTGTGAAGCACAATATGTTTTTTCAACTGATTTCCCCTGTGGTTTACTGATGTTTTCTTTTTTAGACTAAGACTAGCTAACAAACAAGACAAGTTATCATTTCCTCATTTTGAAGCCTTTGTCCCTTGAGAGGGCCAGAGTCTCTGTCAGAGTCCTGATTGTGGAGGTCTCCTGGGTGAGCACTGGGGCCGCTGACCCCCACCAGGGGCTGCTGGACGGGATCTTGCTCTGGAAGGAAACATGAACCTCTGGCTTTGGTCACTCTTCTTCCTGCCAGGTAAGTGCCCCTAGAAAAGCACTTCAGATTTCTTGGGAGGTTTGAGTTGGCCAGGGGTGGTCATTGCCAAGCATCTCCAGCTCTGATGTTTCTGGGAAGATTTAGTTGCAAGTTAGTACCTAGGCACGACAAGGATGGAAGCCTCTCTCCCTGCTAGAGCTCTTCTTTCCACTCCACACACTTCTGCTCACATCTGTGTTAACCTTAAAGGCTAAATATGTCACATCTCTTAGGCATATTCATCTATTAATATGAGGTCTTGAAGCTGTTTTTTCTTCTGACCTCTACCTTTTCTTTCTTTAGCTCTTTGTCACTCTTTTAAAATTTTATTTATTTATTTATTTATTTATTGTTATATTTTATAATAGATAATACATTGCATAATGTTGTCTTTGTCATAGTTATTCAGAGTAAAAGAGGCAGACATGATTTCTTATCTAAACATTATTAGTACAGATCTTTCTTTTTACTGCACAAAGAGAAAGCAGCTGTATATTT
>PVKN010040348.1:0-10731 GCA_004027915.1 Capromys pilorides
TAGGTCCAGACTCCATGCAATAATGTCAGCGATACTGGTTAAAGACTAACAGATGTGAGCTTTCTCCCCTTGCAAAGTCTGAGGTCAGACTCTAATCCTTCAGAACTGAGAGAGTTCTCTCAAGGGTCCTAACAGCAAGTCCCCAGTAGTCCTCTGAACAGAGTGGTTCACTTGCCAAAGGTTTTGTTTTAAATGCGGATCTATTGAAAGATGAGGGTGTTTAAAAGATTGGAGTACACAAATCTGGGAAGAATCCTGGCTCTGACACTACCTATGATTCTTTTCCAAATATATTTTCTTCATCTTCAAAAAAGAGAGTTGTCATTCGAAATAATATGAAAGTAATGTGAGGTACACATGACACAAAGTACATACTTATAATTTATTACTCTTTATCTTATCTGGTAGAACTTTATTTCATGCAGTGTCTGGTAATAAATAAATAACTGGAGCAAATACTTTCTAATAGTTATACCACTAAAAGCATAGAGAGATAAAGATGATGAACAATGTTGTGTTGTGGTGATTGTCACAGGGGCATTGTGACATCAGGCTCACTGGACTACCTAACATGGGTGACTGAACGGTATCACACATGTCCCCTGCCAGCCTATCATCCTCTAACCTGACTCATGCACATGTCCTTCCATCTGCCCCATCCCGCAGGTGCTGAGAGGGAGGTGAGGATATAGAGCATGGAAAAGGACGCTATTGCCTCCCAGCCACAGTGCCCACACTTGTAGGAAAGGAAAGCAACTAAAAGGAGACAGCCAGAGCATCTCCCCAACTTCAGGGTCAACCCCCTTCTCTCATCTGATCCCCTGAAGAAGCTGCTTGACATTCAGGAAGGGCTCTTGTCTATTACTCTTTCAGAGAGTTTAATCATATGGTGGAATTATAGGTCAGAGTGACAACTTACTGACCTTTCAATGCCCAAACAATGCTCTGGAGCTGCTGCTTTCTGAGTTAGGACACCTCTCCCTGGCACTAGAATGTCCAGTGTGACAATGTGAGTGCTCACTAAGACAGAGTATTGCTTAATACGTATCACAGCCTTACTGATATTTAAAGAAATGAAAGTGAAACAGGTTAAGCAACATATTTATTCACTGTTGGACAGTTCTGAAAGGTTGGGGTCGGTTTGGTAGTTTCCCCAGCTTTGATCTCTCTAGGATAAGAATGCATTCACAAGGAAGTGAGTGTTCCTGGTTAGGTCTCTGTCCCATATACCCAGAAATATACTTAGTGTCCCCATATACCAAGACCCCTACTGTCCCATAGACTCAGAGATACACTTACTGGTTGTGTTGCAAAATGACATTGATGCCATCTCTTTGAATCTATTCATCCATTTGTCAGACAGAGATAGTATCAACTTCCTTCTATCTTAATAATGATATTCTCCAAATAATGCCCTCAGCGCAATACCTGGCACATATTAATTATATTAACTCTCCTTCCAACTACCAATAGGCTTTCTGGAGGGTAACTATGCCAGTTTCTTTGGGAAAAGTTCACTTCTCATTTATTATTAGGCCAGTTAGGTGTCACCATGGAAATTTACTATTAACAGATATTTGGTAAAATGCCACAACAGGGATGAAAAATAAAAGATTTTCTCTCTTTTGGGAAAGTTCAAATGAGTTTCAGCGCTTGGTTCACCAATGATATAAAGTGTTCCACAAAATAGTAGCAATCCTGAATCATTCAAGAAAAGCTTATCAAAAGTTTATACTGCTTTAGGAAAAAAAAAAATTCATTTTGATTTTACTTGCTTTTGCAGCAGAGTTGTCTTATTTTCCATAACCAGAATAGCGGTGAATTAGAGTCTTTCCATCAAAAGGGTCTTTGGCCCTGATGCACGTTGTAGTGATTTTATTTATTTATGTATTTATTTGTATTTTAGGGAAGGTTCTACAGGGTGTTCAGGGTCTCACTACTAGATTGCACTCATAGTGAACTGCCTGTTTACAGCCTCCGCAACTGGGATTACAGCCATGTACATGCTGTAATGTTGAAGGGTGCAATGGCAAATTAGTGTAATTTTGAGTAGCTGCTGAGGAGATAAGGAAAAAAGATGTGCTGAGACTTATGACTGCTATTCTTTCTTTGGAAAATGAAAACAGGAAAAACATCTCAGCAACACCAGGAAACAAGACTGAAATGAATGGAACAGGGCTAGAATTTTAAAGATTATTGTCTTTGCTCTTTTCCATAGTTTCAAAATCTATTCAAGTCAGGGAACAATGTGGTCAGCATGGGAGGGCATGGCCATGCTGCCCACAACCATTGAGAACCCAGGCTCCTCCCCGCTTACGTTCCCATCCTTAACTTGAGGTCTTCACGGTTTCTACAAAAGGAGTAAAGACTGAAAGATCACAAATCACACTTCAAAGCAAGGCCTGGAAGTTCTCATCTCACTTGTCACCAAATGTAGTCACACCATGCTTAATTCATGTCAAAAAAAGACTGGGGAAGGCCTCATATACCCAAGACAACTCAAGGGTTTCATGAAAATATTTTATTATCTTTGAATTTTTAAATTTCTTTTTTAATTAAGTGTATTGGTGCATCTTAAGTGTACATAATGTTCACTTTCAGCACAGGGAATTTGTATCTTGGATTATCTGCTTCTATCCTTGAATCCTTAAAACTAAGACCAACCCAATCAACGAGATCATTGAAAAGACCAGCTTATTTTTATTTCTGTGCTCAAGTCCCTGTAGTAGCTCTATCAATTCTACAAAGCAAAAGTTAAAGCCATGACAGCAACTTCCATGGCGCTATTTGCCTTAGCCCCACTACCTTGTTAACACCAACTGCTACTACAGTCACCCAGTGGGTAGTTAGTAAGCAGAAGAGTTCTCAGATCTTTCTTGCTGATTGATCTATTTCTTAGAGGTGAAGATTCTTGTTCAAATGAGTAAGTATTATATTTAACTCTATATTTTAGCTGATCTTTCACACATCATTGCAAAATTCACCTCTAGCTGTTAATAAAATTTAATTTTCTATGGTTTACTCATCTTGGTTTTATTCTTTCAAAAAATATGAAGTCTACTGTGTTTCCCTCTTTTCGTTTTGTGATATTGTAATGGAGACTGGGCCCAGGGTTCTCTCACTGGGCTACTGTTCCTCCACTTAATTGGCAGCATACCTGGCACAATGCCCTGAGTGCCTAATGTCTGCCCAGTGCTTGTCTGGCTATTCTTTGTAAGTCATACAGCAGCCAGTTGAGTCCTTGGAGAAAATCTTTTAAAGACTATTGAGGGCTGTCTTTGAGACAACCAAGGCAACCAATGATACACTAGGCTGGAGCTACTGCCATCGAATGCACCAGTGGCTTCTGTTGAAGAGCTCTTTCTCTCAAGGCTCAACCTTTAAAATGAACAAGCAGAAAGAGTAGGAGTATAAGGATAAAGAAAAGGAGGAGAATTCCTAGGACATAATCTGACACCTCCACGTAATCCTTTGAACTGCCAGGCCAAACTACCTTGAATAGTCATCAGCAATGTTGATAACTTAATCTTTTTTATTTATTTTTTAAAATAAGAATCCTGACTTTATCACTGCTGAGTTTCCATTGACTCTGGGAGGGGCTTTAGATCCTATTCTAGTCAGGATTTTACTAGAGGAACAGATATAATACAAAATGTGCGAGTCTGAGTCAGATGGGGAAGTGTACTGAGAATGTCTGCACACTGCCAACTGAAGGATTCAGTCCCAAGGCTTTTATACTCATGGCAGTATTCCATCTCTAACTGGTTTCTACTGTTTCCTAACAGTCTCTAATGGTCAGCCATTGTGTCTGAAAAGAAAGGCAGAAGAATCTTCTACAAAAAGCTGAAGGGTCCAAGCTAGAGGCTGAGGAGTCTGTGCAGGAAGCCAGGTGATAAAGTCCAAACTGAGTTATTCTGGAGCAGGGTCTTCATGGCTCACAGTGTGAAACAACCAGGCAATGCAGCCAAATTGACAAAATGTATCGACCACCAGGCATCCAGCCAAGTTGACACAAGGTATCAACCACTATAGAGCCTGAAACTGCGCCTTGAAATCACGATGTTAAGTGGGGAAAAAAAACAGACATACAAGTTTAAATATCACATAGTTTATTCTCAGTAAGAAATGCAAATTATAATTACAGAGCAAAATAAAACGCAGATAATAAGAAGTAGAAGGATAGAGCTTTCTGAAATGAGAAGATGAAGAAATAGTGGGGAGAAAGAGGGAGGAGGGTACAGGGATGAAAAGAGGAATTACGATGGGTTGTATACATATACTAACGCTATAAGAAACTTAAGTGTTACATATTGCAAACATGTAAATTCAATGAATGAATAATAAATAAATAAATAAATGCCTATTCTCTGTACATCTGCATCTGCTAGAAGAGAATAAACTTATTCAAACTTCACCCTACAACTGGAATGTCAAACTTTCACAAAAGGCTGAAAGGAAGGATGTTGGAGAGGTGAATATGATTGCCTGACATTAGCACATGAGGATGATTTTTAACTGAGCAGATAAATAAGGATTATTTATTGCTACTTAAGACTTAATGGATCCCTAAAATGTTAAATTCTTTTAAACTGAAATAAAAATTGAGTTCTTCCCAAAAAGTTTGTTTTCTCTGTCTAACTGTTAGTACTGCTAGCCTTTTTTGTTCTAATTTTTTTTTTAATTCTAGAATTTTTAATGTGGCAAAACATTACTGCCATGAAAGAGCCAACATAAACCTTTTATGAAGTTCAAATTAGGAAACTATCCTTAGTAGACTGGCTATCTCCAATTTCCTTCTTTATTGTGATTTTTGACTAGGATTTCTACACCTTTATCAGTCCTGCTAGTAACATACCTTCTCTCTTGCAGCTGTTCTTATTAAAGAGAGATTAGCAATCCTAAAGCAAGCCTTACAAATGGATTTCCAGGGGCTATTTATAAACCCCGGGTTCTAAAGAGTTGATGGGGTAGGAAAGTTGGCATTTTGCCCCATGATGAAAGCAAGAAAACTTGGGCAAGGTGAAAAGAAAACTGCCCTCCATGAGCAAGTTGTAGCCTGAAGACACCTTCTAGCAATTCCAAAGCTCTGAGAACACCCTCAAAGGAAGACTCCTAATAGAATAAAAATTCTCATCTGTAACATTTGATTTCCAGCTTCTCTTTGGAACCCCGGGACTGGCTACTGAGAGCCCTCAGGATTTAGCTCTTGAGTGATAGGCCATCTACTTTGGGGCTTTCCATGTTACCACAGTGACTTCTGGGCAACAATAAGCGATGAGCATGTCTTTTTCCTGTTATTTTCACCCTTTTGTGTTCCCAGACTGAGCCCATGTGTGGGAACAGAGAGGTCACTCCCTCAATGCCCTGCAGCACTGCCCCTGCCTAACAAGCTCCACTTCCTCCTTCTGAGCTTCCAACCTGACAAAAATTCATTTCAGCCCCTGTGTATTGAGCTCCCACTGCAAATCAGGCCTGCACATGAGACTCCCATGTATAATATCCTTTATTCCTCATATATAATATGAAATAGATTTTGTAATTACCATTGAACATGAGCTGAAACTAAGGGTTTGAAAGTTTAGGACACTTTGTCTTTATCAGTTTATCAATTGACAGGTTTGTGTCTAGATGGCTCCCCAAATCTCACTGGTCCTGGGGCCTTTCCAGAGGTGGTTAAATACAGAGTGTGCTGCTGGGATTAAAGATGTGTGGTTGGCAAATCAGCCCACTGATTGGTTGGCATAGTTCTGGCTGGGATTGATGGTGTGAGTGTCACACTTGGCCTACGGCAGGTAGCCTGCATGCAATATAAAGGACAAAGCATTGTTTCCTCTCCTTTGTTGCTTTTGCTGCTGTTGGGTTTTATGAACTATTCTCTGCTAAGCTACCCTACCCTAGAGTTGGCCAATTATGAACTGAAACATCTATAAACTGTGAGATAATTAAATTTTTCCTTCTTTAACTTTGGGCATTTTATTTCAGCAACAAAAGGACAACAGATTCCTGGGCTGTTTCCATATCTCAGTTATTCGGATTGTGCCACAGTTGACAATACCCGTGTCACCACAGTATCCATATACTCATTTCAAAAAATAAAAGCAGAACTCAAGAGATTTACTAGAGTCTGTACAGTGAGGAAATGATAGACTAGCTGGGAATAATACGTCTTTTTAAATTTAATTTCATTTTATTTTGACGAGTAATAACAAAAGCAAGAAAGATCAGAAACAAAACAGAAACGAGACAACATGCAACAATACATATGTTGCAGATTTTCAAAACAAGAATAGCTGATTAACGGTAGTCGATATATTATTTATTTTTTATTGTCAAATTTGCTGTTTAACTTAACCGATATAGTTATGTAAGACTAGATATACAATTGAATATTACCATTTGCCTTCAAGAAAGTTTAAATTTTTGTTTCTGTCTTTGTTTTTCTTCTCTTACCTTGTTTTAAAATTTTATTTTAAAAACAGTATAGTAATAATTGATATGACATCAGAAGGGGTACACAATCAGAAGACAAAGCTGATAGGCATTCAAGCATAGCTCTTGTATTACACATTGCTGTCCTCAACGTAGTTGCCTAGATGCAAATATCAGCATATGGAGTTAGTCAAGGTGAAAATTCTACACATTAACTGCTATTTCCAAGAAATTGATGGAAATTCTTAGAATAATACATCTTTTTTTTCCTTATATTTTCTTCATAAACTTGCTTTGTCTACTACTGAAGAGTTCTCAGAACACTTTGATAAACCTGAAAGATCATAATAGCACATAGCACATGACTTGGGCAAGTCTTTCTGTCTCTTTGGATCTTAGTTTTCCATCCTGCAAATAATACACTGTGGTTAAGTTTTGTCCATGCTCTAATTTCCCTAAATTCTAAGGATGCCAATGATAGTAGGTGGAGCTGAAGCATCTTCACTTGTAAATTCTCATTTCTGAAGTTATTAAATCTGCTAAAAACTTAGCATCCAGTAAAGCCCTATGTTTCTCAGAAGGAGAAATTGGGGAAATAGCGACCTAGAGAGCAAAGAAAATAAGGCTAGATAAATAAGGCTGAACTTTTTTCTGTTTGTCTATAAAATAAAAATGAGATCATGGGCTGTTCAAACCATTGTGTTACAGATGGAATTTGGGAGCATCTAGTTCAGATTGTGTCTCTGTTACTCCCTATTGAATAGTGTCAGATATGTGTCAGCAAAACCCCCTTAGGAGCCTCTTTCTCTCTGTAGAGATGTTAATAAACACAACTTCCTCTCATAATTGTTCAGATATGGCTTATCTCTGCCTAACACACCACAATCCGTTTACACAAAAGGTCACTGCTAGAGATCCACAAGCTCCGGTCTACTCAGCCGCAAAATGTTGACTTCTCACGGGCCTAACTCTAGGCAGTACATGAACTGGAAAAGGATGGGATGTGGTTAACTCTTGTCCCTTAAACAGGCTGATCATTCATGTAAATTAGAAGAAATCACCATCTCTTTTCCTTTGTACTTCTTCTAAGCCAGTAAGTTCCAGGAAGTGTTGCCCATTTGATTTGAAATACTTATTTGTTCTTGAGCTTCTCTGTTTGGACTGAACACTCTCTGAAAGCTCCAATTAAATTTACTACTTTCTCTTCTCTTGAAACAGATTTCTCTTTGGATAACCTTGAATAGGATGACAAATAAAGATGTATTCAAAAGCCCCATTTCACTTTGCAAAGCAACAGCCCCAGATGGGACAGTAGCCTTGACTTTTATTTGAGTCCATGTCTCTAGGCACAGAGGGAACATGTACCCAGAAATGTGTTTTCCCAGCATTCTTTGCTCCAAGGTCAGGCTCTCCTCATTATTACTCATTCTTACCTCATAAGATCAAAACTAAAGCAACATAAAAACTAAAAATAGATGATTTGTCACCCAGTAAGTACCAATAAAATGTAACGTCATGGAAAGATGAGTTAAGCCAAGTATTTCTTTCTGTTAATCTTCTTTGATGTCTCACAAGTTACCATATTTGTTCTCCTACAAATTGTACTGACCTTGAGAACCAAACCCTGCCCTTAATTCCTACTTTATGAGTCTAATAGCCCTTTGCTCATAATACAAAATAACTATAGATTGTTTGTAAGGAACTAAGCTGCTATTGAGCTGAACCAATCCAGTGATCTGAGGAGCCTAAGACTGGCAACACCTATGTGTAGCTGCTTCACCCCCAAGCCAGCTCATTTCGAGCTCCCAACCCCTCCCAGAGCCACTTTCCCTGATTTCTGTGAAACAACAAACTGCCACCTTGTATGCTAAGGAGTTGCCTTCTGGAGAATATGAAGCTTTATCTTCTCCCATCCTTTCAAAGGTTGTCTCAGCTTGCCTGGGGAATGTTCTCTACCACAAGAAACATAGCCTATGTATTCACGCTGATTCTGGATGTTCTTATTTTCTTTTTGACTCAATAATTTGAATGCAAATAATAAGGAAACCAACACAAGAACTCAAAGACAAAAATAATCGCAACACAATAAAGTCATACTACTATTAGTAACTAATACACTAATAGCAAAACTAATAAGAGTAATAAGAATAACATCTACCATATAATGAAAGTTTATTGTGTCAAACACCTTGCCATACAATTTTTGCACCATATCTAATACATATGTGTGGACCATGTGATCTTTAGTAAAATCTGGAGTCCAGATAGATGCCCAGGTTCTGCAAGGTCCTGTTTTATTCCTGTTCTCATCCACGTGGTCGTGGAAGTCATTCATATGGTCAGGGTTGAGTCTCCTTGTCTGAGTTGATGGAAGAAGTAGAGAAAGGTAAAATTTGGGTTATTTCCACAGGTTCCAATTTTGCTTGGCTTCGAATCTAGCCCCTACTTTGATCTATGTACACTGGAATCATCACGTTGTAAACAATCCTGGTTGAATGGATAGGCATCTGGATGCTATTTGAACCTATTAAGCAATGTTTTTTTATGCATATTAAGAAAGTATAAGGACTTATACATGATTTTTTAATTTAATATTTATCAAAGAGGGCCTCCATGAGTGTAAAGTGAGGAGGGAGGGGAAGAGGGGTGGGAGGGTGGAAAACAGAGAAAGAAAGCAAAGAGCAGCACCTGTTGTATAAAGGTAGTTAACAATTAATGGAACTTTCTTAAGCGCAAACTTGAAACTAAGAGTTCTTTATGTATGATCTAATCTTTCTAGCAGCCCTATTCTGAAAGAAAAAGATCAATAGGTCATAAATTTATGTGGTTCACATAGATAGCAAGTGGTAAAGGCAAGACTGAAATCCAGAGCTTGTTGCTAAAAAATCCACACATTTTATAACACTGTAATAAATCCTAAGCACCAGGCAATATGGTGCATACTTTAGATTATGTTATGTACACTGGTGAAGCATTTGGAAGAGTTACAGTGGGTTTTT
Source organism: Capromys pilorides (assembly GCA_004027915.1). Classification (NCBI taxonomy): domain Eukaryota; kingdom Metazoa; phylum Chordata; class Mammalia; order Rodentia; family Capromyidae; genus Capromys; species Capromys pilorides. Next base: position 9,429 of record PVKN010040348.1, read on the forward strand.
ATGTTAAACCAAGAAATCATTATTTAATTTACTACTTTTGAGTCTTTGGCGCCATACATAAGACTGTATCATTTGTTCCTTGGCTCCTGCCTTGGGTCCTACCACCTCCTGCTCCCATTCTATCTTCCAGCCTTACTTGGCTTCTTATAAATTATTGCATTTCCATCTCACTGTCACATGGCATCTAATCTTGGAGCACCTGTCCCTGTCCTTTTCCTTGGCTAGGTCACTCTGTATTTTCAAGAATGGGAATGCGAGTCACCTCATTTCTTATTCCTGGCTGGGGCTGGTCTCAACTTGACTTTGACATGTTCCATCCTGGACATCTCTCTGTCTTTCCACTCCAGTACCACTACACTGAACTCACCATAGAGACTATTTGTGTCTGTTTCCCTCTTAGGGAAGCCCTTGAGAACAAAAACCATCCTGCCTTGCATCTCCCCTGCTCAGCATAGCATCTGAGGAATAGAATATGCATTTTAAGAATATTGCTGAAATAGATGAATTAGTGCAGGACTTCACATGATGGATGGTTGGATGGAGTAGGTAAAGGAATCACAAATGCTAGTTGAGGTAATGTAGCAAGTGACAATCCCTGAGTGACTAAAGACTACAGAGAAGAAAATAATAATTTGCTTGATCAACTAACAAACAAGAAAGGCACATCCTAGAGAACTAGGAAGGAAACACTGACCCAAAGCTAATCAAAGTCAATCTATTTGTATTACTGATAGGGAAATCAGGGCACAGAGAAAGGTAATAGCCAAACAATAAGTCATAAACAGGTGGAGAACAGAAGCAGGGCTCTTGGCTTTAAACCCACTGTTCTCTTTTTTTCTCATCTTCCGTTGTATGAAATGGGATGTTGTCCACTTAAAACACTTGCTGTGATGGGGAGCCTGGGAGTGAAAGAGATTCCCCTTAATGACAGGATGTATGTGGAATTCCAAAATCAAAATTTGGGCTAATAATAGGCAGCAGGAGGAGTTGCAAGTAGAGGTTCTCTGGGTTCATAGGAAGAGGAGGAAATTCTCACAGAAGGCGTAAATTGGAGACGCGTCCTCATAGTGTAATACAACATCATAAAGTATCTAGAATTGCAGGTGACCTCTCTGATGTTTTGGGTGACAGCCATAATAACGCTTGGTTTTAACACATGCGTAGTCAACCTTCCATATGCCATATTCACAGGTTTTGTGTATAAATATTAATCCAAACACAGATCAAAAATATTTGAAAAGCCTCATCCCATACTGAATGTCTATAGTCTTTCTTCTTGTCTTCATTCTCTAAACAATACAAT
>PVKN010040349.1:0-10731 GCA_004027915.1 Capromys pilorides
TATTTACTACCATAAAATTGTAGTTATGGTCGCCTTTTTTTTTTTTTTTTTTACTTTGCACTTATAGCTCCAAATTTATGTTTGCTTGAATATTATACATATGTAGGCTGAAAAACTATGCAACTAATTGAAGGTTTTAATATAAAATAAATTTATGCACCATGTTCTAATCTTATATGCATTAGTATTTGCCTGTGGGCCAACACCTAGGTCAAGTATTGGGAAGTGTGCAGTGCCTCGGGATCGGGTTTCTGAAAACTCACCACCATGACCCAGTGACTGCCAAAGAGTGAACGTGCTGTGCTTGGAGACAAGCCATGAGGTACAGAAATAGGAGATGCGTGTTTAGAAGCCAATTAATAGAAGGGAGATATGGAAGAACAGGGTATTTGGGAAATAAATAAAAGGGGCATCCAGAGCAGCAGCATGAAGTTCATACAGTTAAATATTTTTCTCCAATGTAGAATATGGGAAGGCAAATGAAGACATGAAACGTGACTCCTCACAGATGTGTCAACTCAGATTATAAAGCTAAAGGATTTGAATGGCTTGTGGGAGGGTTACTGGTTCTTGTGCTTTTATGGAGAACCTGTCTGGAACTATCCTGAAGAATCAAATTATTTTTCGAGAGAAGAGAATTTCAGGGGCTTGGATGATACTACTTGAGAGATATTGGCAAATAATGGTTTCAGATGGAGAATGTTCTAGGCTGAAAATAGATTTGAGAGTTATCCTTATGGGTAAAGGAAAAATGTAAATCCTTACAAACCAATGTTTAAAGAAGATTCTGCTTTTCTAGGTTACTTTACTAAGATATTTTAAGAGCAGTTTTAGAGACACTATGTCACTTTCTGTATGATACTGGGAAAGAGGACTGAATTATGAGAAAAGATTCTTCTTGGCTGGAAAGAGATTCACTCTTGGCAGCCACCCAGTATCTTTAGATCAAAGAAAACTAGATCATGCCAAGGAAAATGGATAGTGCTCCCCAAAGGACACTGCAATGGTATCTTCATTGTTTTATTTATTTTATCAAGAAAGAAATCTAAATGAAGCACATCAATTTAGGGTGGTAGAAGTATGGATATTTACTATGCTGTTTTCTATGCTTTTTCATATTTGCAAATATAAAAATATGTGTTGATTAAAACAGAATTTGTATACAAGAATTTCTTGTTATGCATTTCTGCACTCTGAAGGCCCATGTTTAAATATAGAAAATGAGAGAAGGAAGAGATACCACCAAGAAACATAGATAGGAAGTTGGTACATTTTTCTTATTTTTGCTGTCACTCAAAATGGTAGGTAAATGCTGACAGTGTCCAATTCTGCTATCTGACCCCTACCCTTATTGTTTCATAAGGAGATTGCAGCGAGTGAACACCAGCAGGCTGCAGCCAGAAGGCTGCATCCTGCATCCTGCATCCTGTATCTTGCATCCTGCATCCTGGACACTATGTGCTATCACAAGGGCTCGATGATTGGAAATCCAACTACTCAGGGATAGCAATGAGGGACTGGCTCTGCCTAGCTTTGGAGCCTGGATTGACTCCCACTTGTGTTGTTGTAAGAAAGTCATTTCCTGTTCCATGCCTATATTTCAATTCCTGATCTGTACAATGTGGCAGTAAAAATAGTATCTATGATATCTACCCTCTAAATTGTGCAGTTTAAATTGTTGCAAAGAGTAACTGTATGTATATATATATATATATATATATATATATATATATATGGAAATGATTTGGCTCATAAGAAACATTCTATAAATGTTCACATTCCTGTACCCAAAGAGGTGCATCTGACAGCTCTTATGGTTCACAATTTCAATAAAAAATTTTATTATCTTAAGGATCTAAAAAATAGCAAGAATTATTCCTAGATCAGCTTGTTAGATAGACCAAGAGAATATAATGGTTGGAACCAGAAAAAGAATTTTAAAAAGAGCTCAAGACCATAAAGGAATTAAAAGACATTAAAGAACATTGGGAGATGTTCTAATCTGATACTTGTCAGCATGTGTCAGAGTCATGTATGAGCAAAAGGACTTTAAGTTAATATAGTGAATACTAATTAAGCATTTAAAAAGGTTCACATTTTTCAGAAAAGATGTTGACAAGGAGGAGAGGGGATGCTTCTTTCTGGTGTTGTTTGGGAGACGGAAAGAAGCAAAGTACATGTGAAGGAAGATGATAGGGGGAAAAAATATTGCAGTTAGTTTTAGGCCAGTAAATTAAAAATAAATTTTAAATTAAACTAGCAGCAATCCTTTCTCCTTCTTTTTCATGGTGCCCATTTGTGAGGGTGTAGATGTGACCTTCCTTTTGAATGTGCTCTGTCAGGGTCTACTTTAATCACCCCATTCATCAGGCTTCTAATGCCCTCCTGTGTACTGTGAGCAGAAACCTAAGGGAGAGGAAGCAGACAGAGCAGGTATTAGGAAGTTGTTCTTGAGAAAGCAATGAGCGGCAAGAGCTCCGAGGAAACACAGTCACTCAAAAGAAGTTACTTCTGGTCAACACGCAGCTTCAGGGTTCAATACCTAACACTTTTGTTTGAAAATTTTAATTTTAAAAGATTAGCCAAAACTGAATTAAACACTGTTTTCCCTAGACTAGTCTCCATCTCTCTTCCTGAGTCTCTTTCCTTCCTGCTTTTCTACCACTTATTTTCCCTCTCCTTGCTCCTCTTCCTCCTCCTCCTTCTCTCTCTCCTCCTCTTTCTTCAACTGCCCTAGCGTAAAATAATTTCATGGATGTGATTTTTGCAGATACATCATTACATTAGATCACAGAAAATTGGCTTGCTGTTTCCTAATCACGCCAGTCCTGCCCTGCATCTAATTGGTTTCTTATGTTATCAGCTTTTGATGTTTATTCTAACATTCTAAATGCCAGCTTTCACAAATACCATGATCATCTGAAACTTGATGCATTTCTTTTGTTTTTTAAAAAGAGAATAAAAATAGTGAAAAAAGATAAATGATACAAAATTTCACTAAACAAAAAAATAGGAATTCAACAAAGGTTTGTTATACTGCATATCGTGGTCTTCAAATTAGTTGCTTGGATTACCAGATAGAAGCATATGAAGTTGGTAAAAAAAAAGTTATAAAAAATTAAAAAGAGAAGAAAGAGAAAAAAGCGTTCACTGCTCCTTTCAGTAGACTAGCAGAAATCAGCAGTACAAATAGGGCAGCTACTGTAAAGGAAAGAATCTGTCAAATGGAATGAACTTCATGCAATTTTTACTCTGAAGGAGCGAAGATTTTATATTTCCTAAGTATAAATTGCTACCAAGATTATTCTATAATTATGCGTATTAGGATTATGTTCATTCCTATATATACAAAACAATGTTTATACAGTGCGTGCTGACTATCTGAAATGTAAATGTACCATTTATATTTTGGGAATTTAAAAAATTATTCCTTTTGAAATTATGGCAAAGCTGTTGAGCCAAGTTAGATACACATTGGCAGAGTGAGAAGACGTGCACCCAAACATACTTTAAAGGACATTAAATAGTTTCACAACTTATTGTTCGTTATTTTAATAGGAAAACTTAACCTTCAAGTTTGGAAGATTTGATTTTTTAAAATACTAAATACTCACATTTTCGCTGTATCTAGGTCACAGGTAAGAACATATTCACGATCAATCATATGACAATAACTTTGGTAGTATTATGGTTGTGCTAAATGGTATTTGAAATACTTTCTAAGTCTTAATCCATTTAATCCTTAAGAAAGCTTCATAGTAACTGCGCTCTTGCCATCCTGACATCACAGAGGAGGAAACAGAGATGCTGGAAGCAGGGAAACTGTTTGCAGTGGAAGAGCCACTGGACAGGGGGGCGGGCCAAAAGCCAGCTTCTTTGCTTTCCTGCTGAACAGCAGCTCCACCAAAATCTTTGTGTTGTGAATACAGGATTTTTAGTTTAATTTCACTTATTTTTCCTTTTTATTGATCTGTGTCTGTGGTACCATACGTGCCCTCATTGTGGGGCGCTGGCACACCCACGCACTGCCTTTGGCTTTCCAGGCAAAGACTTCCTACCACATGCAGTGCAGCGGGGGAGCTTCAAAGCTTGGAAGATCAATTTCGATGTCTTTTCAACCTTCGAGAGAAGTTTAATCTATGTAAAAGAGCTGTTGAAATCCCAGTAGACAAACTGTATCAGATAGCTTTTCTATTGTTTGCCTGGACAAAATACCCCAAAATAAAGGAAACTGGCCTTCATTTGGATCATAGTTTCCCAGATTTCAGTCCTTGGTCAGCTGTCCCCCACGTGGAAACTCTCGGTGGCAGAGCAAGGGAGAGCAAAGGTGTTCACTTCACGATGCCTAGGAGGGAAATCCCTGGGGAAGAGTGCTAGTGAGGCATGTGTTCTCCATGGCGCATGCCTCAGTGACCCACCTCTTCCACGGGGCCTAAACCCTGAGAGCGTGTTCAACTACGAGTTGGCTAATTCCATTAATAAGAATAATGCTTCCTTCATTCAGTAACCTCTCTAGGAGTCTCTTAATCTAGCCATGTTATCAGGAGAGATTAACCAGGACATAGATATGTACTGTTATTCAGTAATGAAATAACTTCTGAAAATAATTTGGGCTTCTATTTTTGGAGGATTACAAGTACCTTGGAATCATAATCACATCATTTCACTGATTTTTCCTCCTGTTCCCTTCCCAGTAAATCTCAACTCTAATACGTTCTAAGGATGGATTTATAAAGATGAGTTCACTTGAATGACCAGTACTTGCATGGTATGGATGAAGAAACGGACTGCTCAACAGCGCCCTAACGCAGGATGAAAGAAGCTTGTATTAGCACTTTCTAAGCATTTTTCTGTTTGTATATTCCTCAACTTGCTTGGATGAATTGGTGTTCTGGCTTTTTTTCTGGGAATAAAAAAATTATACTGCAATTCTTAACAGATTTGGAGAACACATTTGATGAATTATTTAATACATTCAGTAGAAACAAGGGAAATACTCCCAGGATTGGAAGATCTCAGGAGGCTTTCTTGTAATTCCTTCACTCCACCCGCCAACATGAAAAGAAACACAGAAGCAAGGCAGGCTGACTCAGAAGAGCAATTCGCTAGACAACAGCTGTCTCTGGAATAGTAAAGCATTCCATATTTTACCCTCTAACTTCCATGATAACTCATCTTTCCCCTTGCAACATCTCAAGTGTGTCATCTTTTATGACTCGTGGGTCAGTCATACGCCTCCTTTGCATTCAAGTACCTCATCTTCTATTGCCATAAGCTCCAAAAGTGTGCCCTTCTCGCTGCCCCACCAGGACATCTTTTCCTGTCTATATGTCTGGTATGTGACAGTCTTTCCCTTTAATGTGCTTAGGGAGGGACATTTCTTTTTGCATGCATACCATTTATGACACTTTTATGTCCCTCAAGCATCCACGCTTTAATTTTTTTCAGGACTGTGTATTTTTATTTATGGATGCTGTTTTTAGCTTCAGTTTGTCAATTACATGACATTTTACTTTATATGGTTAAGTTCCATTTCATTTTTTTGTGAACTGAATTTTGTTTTGAGACAGACACATTTTTGCTTTGTATCTTTGGGAGGTGGTAAAAGAGTTTGGTGGAGGAAATAAGGCATCTCCTCTTCACATTTGGTAAGCATTTGGTGTCCCCAAGCACAACAAAGACATTTTTGTTCTTTACGTTTCTCAGAGCATACATATCATTCCCTTGAAAACTGCTCTTTACTGAGATAATTTTATGCCAGGAAGGACAAAAAGGAGAGACAGTGTGTGTACAACGTGTAGGGAGGCTTGTTTCATGGTGGCTGGGGGGAGGGTGGCAGAAGGAGGTATTTGTTTAATGCCTTCAAAGTGATAAGCATGCTAATACACACCTGTGTTTATTAATCTTCATTTCACTGATACTCAGGATAGTGTAATAGTAAATCAAAGAATCTGAAGCTGAAATGCTTGTGTTTCCATCCAGTTTCATCATTCTTTGGCTATATAACTTCTAAGATATTTCTTAACCTCATTGTAATCTTACTCAGGGAGAACTAATGGATTTCTTCATCATAAAAATACCCAATCAGTGGTACTGATGGAATCAGGAATGAAGCATGTGTTTCAGGTAAGAGATAGATTTAGTTGTGAAAGAGACCTGAAGTATCATACTATAAAATGATAGATGTGGGCTGGTGAGATAATTCAGCTGACTGAGTGCCTGCTTAGGCAAATACAGGGACCAGGGTTCAATGCCAACACTGCACTGGCCCTGTCCTGGACATGCTGAGCCGGCCACCGAGACCAGACATGGTGGTACATGCCTGTGAACCCAGCACTGGGGAGGGTGAAAACAGGAGGATCAATGTGATTCTGAGCTGCAAAGTGAGACCTGGTACCAAATACATAAAGATATTTTAGATCTTATACGACAGAAAGCTGGTTTGACAGAAGTTCAAAAATGCAAGTGCACATTAGTGTTGCTGGGAGAAATCTTAAAGGAATATGAGTCTTAAGCCCCTGTTTCTCAGAGATGTTGGTACAGCTGATGTGATAGAAGGACAAGGCATTGTCCTCTTTTGATTTTGCACAGTTTTAGCAGACATTTGAATGGTTCCAATCCATTGCACTAGCTTGAGAAGGATTTCTACCCAAAGTCAGTGGAGATGGCCAAGCACAAAACACCCGACACTAGACCGAAGGGACCAACAGCTCTTTGTTAACCACTGTCCTGCACAGCCTTGGTGGAGGTGGACCTTGCCTGCTGCACAGATATGTGGGGGTTGTGCTCAGCAACAGTGCACACAGTCAGGGGCTGTGGGAGGAGACTGTGTAGTACCACAAGGGTGAAGCACACCCTAGTACTGAGGAGGGAATGTGATGAAGTTGTTAAAACAATTCTGGAAGCCAAAGGGGACTGAAACCCACTTGGGGAAGTAAGCAGGAGTGTGTCCGGTCCCCTTGATTTAGGGAGGCATTTTGCTGGGCCATCTTCTAGGAGTAGAGAGAGGAACTTTCCATAAGCCCATTTGAGGTTCTCCAAATTAATAAGATGTAAAGTAGCATATATTGTGCCTTAGCTTGAGTCCTTATACATACACAGTCCATGCTGGATTTTCCAGAATGGCTGGAAGATTTGGTGATTTGGTATTAAGAAATTTCTATTTTCTCCATCCTCCAGGGTCTTGGCATAATTTGTTTCCAAACTGTCAAAGATAATAAGACAAATTTACATAAGATTCTGTCTCTTTCTAAATACACTAGATGCTTTTCTTGTTGTAACTTAATAAAAATTCATAGCATATTTTTTCTTTATATTCTTTTATTATTTATATTTTCATCTCTATATGTGTTCAGCAATATGTTATAAAATTTTTGCTTATGTTCTCAGAAAGTGTTCCATTACCTAAGTCTAAAATGTTTATTCCATCCTAGATATTCTAGAAAGGAGAATGATATTTTCTGTGTGTGTGTGTGTATGTGTGTGTGTGTGTGTGTGTGTGTGTGTGTGTAATGTATTTCTTTATCCCTGAATTTATTTTTGTTTTTGTATTTTAGGGAAGGGTCTAAAGGTGTTCAGGGTCTCACTACTAGAGCAGACTCATAGTGGTCTGCCTGTTTACAGCCTCCCAAGAGCTGGGATTACAGGCAGGGGCCACCATGCCCAGTCTCAATTGCTGTCTCACTGTGCCCTGGGGGTGGGGCTGACAGGACAGGCCCAGGGATCGAACCCCTGGCTCCTGCACCTGCTTGCAGGTGCTTTAATCCATTGAGCTATTTGGCTGGCCCTATCCCTGAATTTCTATAATATCCAAAGATCAGTGTTTCTAAGTCAGATGTCCTTTTTCTATATGTTAGATACTTTGTCTTTCCAGTATTTTTAAATAGCTCTATGTTCTTGTGTTTCAAATGAAGGCCAGGACTTCAGCCATGTTCTTCATTCCTACGTCTGGTGTCTTTTCATTTATCATAGGTGTTCAGCTCCTTCCTCTGGTCTCCTCTTTTCTCTCTGCAGTGGCAGCAGCCCCACCCCTCAGACCATTTTATAGTATGCCTGATATCACTCCGTGGCTTCAAAGGCAAATTACGTATCCCTTTTATCTTTCAGCAGCTTACTTGCTTTTAAGTGAATTAAAGTTCAGGAGAATTATTTTTCCTCTTTTTATCCCAAGTCACATAGTCTTTTCTTCTTGTACAGTAGATAAATTGCCGGTGCTCTTGTGCTAAATATGATTTATTGTCATTTCTATCTATTATTCATCACTTACATCACTCACATTCGTTTCCATGACTTGGATTCCTTCTTATAACTTGAGGCTATTTTATGTACCATTGGATGGTTAAGAGTTTCCAAGCATTTTATTTCTTCTGCTACCCTACTCAATTCCCTTTTTATTTGGCATATCAGGCAGGAGGCATTATATTCTTCCATTCCAAGGTGCTAGTCATTTTGCCATTCTCTGTTACAGTAAGTCCCTGAGTAATGAACAAGTTCTGGTTCAGGAGAATGTTTGTAAGTTAGGTTTGCTGATCAGTCTGACAAAGTGAAACTTACATAGCTTTGCCACATGCATGCAATGTATATGTATTTCTTTGTGCTTCCTCCATGTCCCACCATGTCACCACTGCTTTTCCTGTTGCCTCTACTTGTCCTGGCTCTGATCACACTGTGCGGTAAGCACATAGCCGCACGGCTGTGACAATGCCTGACAGACACAACTACTTCTACACTCTGTTCACATCTACAAATATCCCTAATGGAAAAGTCTGTTTATATTTGTGAAAGTTTGCAACTCAAATGTTTGCAATTCAGAGACTTGCTGCAGTTTGGAGGCACAGCACTGTATTTTCTATAACATGCCAAGATTGTATTTTACCAAAGTTAAACATACATAGGTATAATTTTCAAAGAATTTTCATTGTTATGCATAATTTTCAGACTTCTTTGTATACCAGAATATAGGTGGATTTCAATTTTAACAGTCTGACTAACCTGATAACTATCATTTAGTAAATTTCATTTTGTTAGTCATATCTTATTGATTTTATTTTACGGTACGTTAACTTTTATCTTTTAGTTTTATTTTATCACAAATGTCATTTCTATATTATCTTCCTTCCTTTACATTTGTAGTGTTTTCTTATTTCACCTAGTTGGTTTTAATCCAGTTAATCTGTGCTATATGAGTCCAAAACCAAATGCTGTATTCATATAGCTGAAAATACACAGAATTTACCAAAATATTGAGATAAGAAAAATAAAATGGTGTTTGCTATCAAGAATATCACAATCCAATAAAAAGTAGAATATACTCAAACCAGCTGTTAAATACAAATTTGCTGTGAACAGTAGTAAAATTATTTATGTTGACAAAAAGAGAGTGGTTAACTTTGAAGATGGGAGAATATATTTCATAAAGTCATACAATCTTGCATAGAACTGCTAAAGAAAGTAGTAGGCCACTATGTAGATGGGGGTTAAGAGATTCCAGATGGATGAAATGGCATGTGCAAAGTATCAAAACATGGCGTGAAAAGACCAAAGAAGGTCTGTAAATAATTCAACATTGTGGAAGCCCAGACTGGAGGGTAGTTGTGTGAACTGTGAGAGTTATCAGCGGAAAAGCAGACAGGAGGAGGCCATGAAATATCTGGCCTACAGAAACAGGTGGGAGGATAAACTGTCCTATAGGTGAGATGAAAACACTGTGAAATAAATCAGACAGATGCTTAAAGGAAAGTGATTTGGTTTGATGAGACAAGCATTGATTACTACAATAGATGAGTTTCAAGGGTAGCAACACAGAAGTCAATAAGGGCAGTTATGAGGCTATTGTCTAGGAAAGAGATGTGGAGGGACTGTACAGTTCTGGGGGAAAGCCTGACCTCTTAAGCTTTCTGTATCTTTGGGCCATTCACTGTTTTTTTTTTTTTTTTTTTTTTTTTTAGCACCACACACTATTTCTTAAGAAATATAGGTTCATATTCCACAAAGGTGGCCAGGAACAGTCTCAGGGCTCCTGCCAGCAGTAGATTTCAGAACTGTAGTTGAAGTAGCTCAGGGCATACTGTTGCTCAGACCACATTCTTACACAAAGACTGCTCCACAGAATCAAAATTTTCATGAAACAGGATGCTATCTTCTGTTAACCAATTTTATTACCATTATAGATAATAATAATAAATGGTTATTGTTTTGTGTTTCAGATATGAGTGTGTATTCCATGAGAGTAGGTAATATGTCAACCTAGAAATTTTCATAAAATTAGTTTCCAGGTGAAACTTATGCAGGAATACTATGCATTAATTTTATATAAAAGGAACCCTTTCACATTGTTTGTGGAAATGTGAAGTAGTACAACCAGTGGAAATCAGCATAGAGCTTCCTTAACAGAGTTAGAAAAGAAATTCAAGCTGGCTATGGTGGTGCACACCTGTAATCTCAGCACTCTGGAGGCTGAGGCCAGAGAACTGCTGTGAGCTCCATGTAAGCCTGGGCTATAAAGTGAGTTCAAGGCCAGCCTGAGCTGCATAACAAGGTGACCCTGTGCCATAAAAAGGAAGAAAGAAAGGAAGACAGAGGAAAAGAAGGAAAAGACAGGAAAACCAAAGAAAAGAAAGGAAAACAAGCAAAGAAAGAAAGAATAGAAGTCCCTTGTGAATCACCTATTTCATTTCCAGGTATGTTTGCAAGTGAGTTAAGGGCATCACCTCATAGGTATGAATACATCCC
>PVKN010040350.1:0-10735 GCA_004027915.1 Capromys pilorides
AAAAAAAAAAAAAAACAGGAGAGCTCTACAGTCCAGTTCTTTAGTGTAACAAACATAACCTTCTGTTGTACATGAATACCATTATAAAATTTTCCAAGAACTTCCAGGGCCTCTCAATAACCTCAAAAAGAAAACAAGAAGGACGTAAAGGGCTGGGGAGACAGCTCAGCAGAATAAGCACTTGCCTGGTAAGTACAAGGTCCTGAGTTCAATCCTTGGGACCACAATTAAAAAAAAAAAAAGGACCTAAAACACCCTAATAAAAAGAAGAATGCAGATGACATGACATTCAGCATGGTTAAGGAAAGCAAACCTCTTCAAGGTTTACTGTTTTACAATTTGATTGAATCACTGATTTAACTACATAAAAAATAGGTAGAATAACTTGTTCAATAAAACCATTAGGAACCTAACAGGAGGCACAGATGTAGGTCAGAAGAACTTTGACAGTCTTTGAAGGTCTAAAAAGTGACTACATTTTTTTTTTTCCAGGGAAGAAAACATTAAGAATTTCTCTGGCAGTTCTCTAATTTTTAGAATATGTAACATAAGGTCCTGTTAATTATGAAGGCTCTTCTGATCTGAACTACGCATTCAGTGATCTACTAATGAAGAACAATCTTCAGTTGTTCATATGTATTTTCAATGGAGGTGTTCAATTCGAGCTGGTCATACCACAAGGATGCCAGACTACTTGTAGTCACCTAAAAATAAATTTACCCTGGTACTGAAGTCAAAACTACAGTTGTGTCAACGTCACCTTTATGTCATCAAATGGATTAAATGCTCCTAATATCCAACAAAACGACATTTTGTGTGGTCTAGATCCCAGGTGCGATAGTATATGGGATACAGCTGTAAACCTGGGAAGAAAAGGCCTGCGTAAGAGGATAGCTTTGTTTTGGTCTTAAACACATTACAGTTGCCACTATAAATCACTTGTCAGTTTATGACAAATGTAACACCATTCAATCTGAAAAAAAGGGGAGAAATAAAGTACGGGTAATCTTTTTGGCCCTTTTCTCGGCACTATCCTATGGTGGAGATTGACAGGTCCTTCGCTTGAGTGACAGGTGTCCTTTGAAATGCCTGTGAATCAGTATCTGTACAGACTGTTGAAATGCATATTTCCATCCTTATCATAAAGGAATGGATGGGCAAGATAGGTGCTGTTAACATTGCAAATAGCTCCAGAATTATTCATTGTCAGCTCCAGGCAAAGAATAGGGGAAAGTTTCATTATTCATCATGCACAATAGCAGGATGCTTAATGATTCTCAGTTACCTTGGCAGAATTGTCTGTCGACTTCAGGCACTAGCAGTGGGTGACACAGGTCTGGCCAAGTGTTAGAGCAAGATCATACATTCTGGTCCCATTTTAATTTCTAATACATTAATCTTTCCCTCCCAGATGCACAATGAATATTCCATAGACTCTTGTTTGTCAGAAGCTGTCTGGCTTTCATCTATTCAGGTGGTTTCATTGACTGTGAAAGCGCACTTCAAAGGCCTGATCAGTCAATGACAACTGTCTCACAATAGCATTGAGTAATGCTTCCCTTTTGCTTTTCAGGCATCTGATAGACAACTTTGACACCTGATCTCGGGGGACCTTGCAGAGTCACTTGGAGTTCTTAAGAGACTTCCCTTACTTTATCATTCCAGAAAGAATTGTCACAGGTGAATGTATCGCACTTTCTCAGAAGCTGAACCTGACCCTTGAATCCATCTCATTTGCACTGCAGGTTTCACAATGAATTAAAATGGATTAAGTTGGCTTAACGCTGTTTTACAAGCAAGTGGAAAGCACTGCACCATTCATTTTTTATTTTAATCCTTTGTCTTAGCCTGTTAATTACTATTGTTTTAAGTTCATTATCCTGGCGTGCACATTGTTACTATTTAGACGTGGACGCTTGTAGGCAGCGTCCTTACGTTTGCAGGTACTGACCCTTCAATTGTCAGATTAGTTCATGTCATTGCTGAACAGCCAATTCTGTAATCTACAATTCTCTTTAAAAATTTTATTCTTCTCATCTCTAATTAATCAGCAAATCCATTGAAGTATCTTATACAAAACTCAAGTTTAAAATCATTATAAAGGAGAAGACACTGAAAATCTCATATTTGATTCCTCAAGTTTATCTAGCAATGTTAGGTGAAAGAAATTCTACCATCCACACACTTTGTCTAAAAGCTCACAAAATATGATTTTAATAGTCAGCCCAAAATATTTTTATTATCTTACAACTTTTTCAAAGTTTCCATTAAGTGCAATTGAGATGCTATAGTACTACAACTGACAACAAATCATGAAGAAGAACACATACTGCTGAAAACTGCTATGAAAAGATGAATCCATTATAAGACTCAAGAAACTCACTCCTCATACAGACCCAACTGTCCAATATAGTTTTTCATTTTAAGGCGTGAATTATTTCTTCACTGTCCACACCAAGGTCAACCAGTTTCTAAACTGTTTTTGTAATGGAAATGTCACAACCCTACTGTTGCAAAATTCCAATCATGACAAAGTTCACCTATATTGTGAACTGCAATATACTTTGCTGTAACCTTGACACACACACACACACACACACACACACACACACACACACACAACCAGTGTCTATTTTCCATGGCTCTCCTTCAATTATTTTAAACATATTAATTCCTTATGTAATAAATTGAGGCAATCCTTTTATAATTTTATGTCACATTTGTGGGTCTTTGTTATTCTCTCCAACATATAAATTCTTGTCAGAGAGAAGAAACATTGGGGAAATAATATTGTCTTCCATGCACACTAATATATCCAACCAAAATATACATTCTCACAGATTTGGACCTCAACTCACTAGCTTTGTTTTCCTTCTTAAGCATGGTGAAGAAACTTTCTCCCATGAAATGTAGATCCCCTTTCCTCTTCCCTTTCTAAATACCTTGCACTTGCAAATGGCTGTCCTCTTTCCTACATTAGCCATTTCTTTCTCTTAATATACCAAGAAGTTCCATGTATCTTGTATTTACACACATCCTCCACCTTTATCATAAACTCTCCTCTACATCTCCACCTTTTCTTTTATAGGAAAGTGATACAGATTTGTCTGTACTCCATGCCTCCACTTCTTCATCTATTAGTCTTCTCTGCTGGGTTCGGTGTCTCACTGCTTCAGAAAAATGTGTTGGTTGTTTGAATTATTTTTCAGTACTAGGAATTAAACCCAAAATATTTTGGTTCACAGAGCTAAGTCCTTAGCCTTTAAAAAAAACCAGAGACTTGGTAATTCACCAAGTTGTCTAGCCTGGGCTTGAAATTGTGATCCTCCTCTTTCAGCCACCTACAGTACAGGAATAAAAGTATATGCTACTGAGATGGAATAGAAATTGTTTTGTGCATTGCTCGAATCAGTGATTTCTTCTTAGTTGTGTTTTTGGCATTTATTAGTCTTTCACAAATTCTTGGAAGGCAGCTATTATTCTTTTCTTGAGCTACATTTTTCTCTTATCTTTGGTAGCACCATGATATCCTGGTTGATCTCAAATATCACTGGCTACTTCTTCCTGGTTTTCTTTGGTAGCTTTTCTTCTTCTTCTGGTTCCCATATTTTAAATTTTATGGTCCTTGGCATTTGACTCTTTTATTTACCTACATTCACATTTCAAGGGAGCTTATCTGATCCCATGGCTTTATGAGACATCCATATGTCAGTGTCTCCCTAAATTATCCCTCTATGTAGGATTCTCCTGAGAGATTTAGACATATATTCATTTTCCCACTTAACATTTCCATTTAGTTTAATACCATGTATTTAATCATTTACATATACAAAATGAAATATTTTGTTTCCCATAATGACAGATATAAACAGTTGAACTGATTTTTCCCTTCCATAGATAACTAAAAAAAGAGACATTTTAAGTCCTTTCTGAAAAGCAACAAAAATTTGATAAAGCAATAAGGAATCATGTTGGAAGCAGAGATCAAATTAAAATACAGACAAACACCTGAGAGCAGTAGGTATTTCAAGATGAGAAGAACAAAAATGAAAACCTGAGACCCATAAAAATTTGAGAACCTAGTTAAAAACCCCCGAGGATCTGGAATATGATCACAGCTAAGGTTGTCAACTTGACTCAATTAAGAGCTTTGCAGAGATGATTAGATCATGAGAAATTCTAGTCATTGCTGGAGAAATCCATTAATGGTCATAGCTAAATAAGATTTTAAGATGAGTAGGCAGCAAGTGAAAGGGTATATGCTTTTGGAGATACATCTCTTAATAGTGCTCTTCCCTACCTCCCTGAAGGAAGAAGGTCTGCTCTTGCATGCCCTTTACCATGATATTCTCATTTTGGAGCTAGCTTCCTATTGACTGAATCCCTGAAAGCATGAACCCAATGAAACTCTTCTTCTTTGTGTATTAGCTATCATGTGATGTGAAAGTTGAATGCCCAACATTAGAACCAAGAAGTAGAATCATTGCTGATTTTACATGACTATATGGCCCAGAAATCTTTGGAAGTACAGGTTAGAAGTGTCCTATAATATTTTAAGAAGATTTTTATTCTAGTTGGGGTTCATAAGACAAAAATACTGATAACAAGGTGGTCAATAAAAACTGTGCTCATGAAGTTTCACTGGGGAGCAAAGACTATTGGGAAATCAGCTAGAGGCTATTCATATTACATTTTGGTAGATGATTCATCTAAAAATTTGCTCTTGCTCTGAGACTTTCCAGGAAGATACATTTAAAGGTGATAAACTCATTGATCTAGTGGAGGAAATGTCAAAACAGCTCCAGTGATCAGGCTATGCATAGTACTGATAGTTTAATCATATTTGCTGTGAAAATTGTGAGCAATAAATGAATAAATAAATAAAACTTAAAGAGGTAAAAACTTAGCATTTGGAAAGGAAAGAAGTGTATGTAAAGGAGAGTGTGGTTGCTGATGGTGTTAGATGCCTTTAAAAGAAACCAAGCACTTTAAACTGGGACAAGAACAAATGCCTTGAGATAATCTCAGGAATCAACTTCACTGCAGGCTAAAGGCTGGAAAGGTACAAATCTTTCATTTGAGAAGAGAGCCCCTAAGCTTGCCGCTTTGCTTGAGGAGAGCTGCCTAGGGAAATGGCTCACTGGGATTGACTTCATGGTTGTCAATTGCTGCAGGGTACCCTGGTACTCCTCATGTTGGTGGCATTGTGGTGTTTTCCACTTGATGCTGAATTTTCAAGCACACGGAATTCAAATTCTGTGGAGTCTTGGAAGTTTCTACCCAGATTTCAAAGGACAGCCTGAGAAGGTAGAAAATGTGGGCCTGCATGGGAGGAATGCATGGAGCTATGGGAATAAAGCCCAAGATATAGTTAAGACTCCAGGAAGCCAGAGATGTGAGAGACATGGATATCTGTCCAAAAAAGCTGCAGGCAGAAAGCAGATTCACTCTCTAAGAGAGCCAGCAAAGCCATAGCCACCCAACTCCTTTGTAATTCATAGTTCTTCACCATTTGCCCCAGAAGCTTGACATAGAGCTGTATGCCCTGCTAGGTTTTGCTCTTGCTTTGGTCTTATTTTGTCTATCCCATTATTCCTCCTTTTTATAATGTTTACCCTGTGTGACTGTATTTTATGACTAAGAAACTTACTCTATTTTTATAGAGGTTTATACGTAAGAGTTTATCTTCAGTCTCAGAGGAGGTTGACATGGCTCTTCGATAAATGCTGGAACTGTTGAAACTTTGGGGAAGAAATTATTGTGCTGAATAGTTACATCAGATTATTTATTGTCTGTTTTAAACATTAGATATGGTTTAAAGAGATGTGTTTAGGTATCAAGTTGAAAGATGCAGAATGTGATACTTAAATTTTCTTGACAATTGGATTGGCCTGGTAGGAAAGGTGGAGCGGTGGTTGGATCACAGGGCACTGTATTTATCAGTGTAGTATTCTACTGATATTTCATGCTTGAATGTGCTGTTCAAAAGTGGGGCCCGGTTGGAGGCAGGTCACTGGGGGTGACTGGAGGGTCTGCCTTTCACTGGCGTTCTTCCCCAGTGCTCTTCTTCCTGGCCACATGAGGTAAGATGCCTTGCTCCACACATCCTTCATGTGTTGCACCCACCTTGAAGCTACCTGATCTTGGATTGAAGCTTCTGAAAGCATGAGTCAGATTAACTCTCCTTTAATTTGTGAATGTCAGGCATAAAGGGACAATAATTGGAGATGTAACCAAGAGGAGAATTTCTTGAAAAGAGGGTAAAACAGAAATATAGAAACCCACACAATAAATTCTAGCATGATTTTTCAGTAGACTGCATTATTATGGCTAGGATGATTTTGGTCATAAACGTAGTTTAAATTTCTGTTTTGTTTTATTTTAGGAAGGGGTCTAGAGGGTGTTCAGGGTCTCACTACTAGATCAGACTCATACTGATCCATGTGTTTACAGCCTCCCAAGAGCTGGGATTGCTGGCATGTGCCACCAAGCCCAGTCTCAATTGCTGTCTCAGCATACCTCAGGGCCAGGGCTGGCATGACAGGCCCGGGGATTGAACTCCCAGCTCCTGCAGCTGCTTGCAGGCGCTTTAATCTGATGAGCTATTTGGCCAGCCCAGATGTAGTTTAAGTTGATTTTCACTTGCTTTTACCTCCAGAAAACTTGTAGTATAGTAAGTCATAAACTGTCTCAGTGTAGTTACATGCATTCTAAACATTAAATCATAAATACTTGTTTAACCACATCATTTAAGATAATCAGCACAGAGAAATAAGACACCATGAAAGAAAAATAGCAGTAACAATGATGAAATGAAGCAAACCAAATAAGTAAATAAATAAATAAAATAAAAGGTAACAAAAGATAATTTAAATTTTTCTTCATCACAGACTTACCCCAACTTCTTGCTTATAAAAACAGAAATAAGTTTTTTGCAAGGAAAACTAAAAATTGATGGAGTAAATTTCAAAAGAAAGAAATACACAAGACTTCTTAGAGTGAAGGAAATAAAAACTTGTTGCATTAAAATCACAAAATTAACTCTTGTCTAGTGTCTTCCCTTTAAATTTACCTCCCTCAATTCTACCCCTTCTTAGCTAAGGAGGTGATTCTTTACTCAGTTGCCCATTTGGTCTTTCTCTTAACCAAACATGCAGTTCATCAACAATGTTATAGATCATGCCTCCAAAAATATCAGCAATCTGAGCAACTTTTTAGCATTTTTATTGCCATGTAAGAATCTCTACTACAGTCTGCCACTCAAACTATTAAAGCACCCTATTAAATGAGCTCTCTGATTCTTTGTTCTCTTCTACTATTTCTTCATACAGCATTGAGAGGGGCCTTTGAAAATTTTCAGTTAGATTGCTCTGATCCTCTTCTAAAACTTTCCACTTAAAATGTCTTCTTGCTTAAAAATCTTTAAATGATATGAATCCTGAACTATTTTCCTTTCCTATACTCTCAGTTAGCTTTATTGAGCACACAGGCATAACTTTACTTATTAATCCTTGGATTTATGGTGTTTCTGTCTGTCTCTCTTTTTCTTTGCAGTACTGGGGATTAAACTCAGGACCTTGTGCTTACCAAGCAGGTGCTTATGCCACTGAGTCATACGCCAGCTCTCTGGTGTTTCTGGCTGGAATGTACCCTTCTGTCACATGGAGTTTAGTTCAAACATCATCTCCACATTTAAGAATGCACTGACTACTGTTTCTACCCTTCTCATTTGTCTAGCCATTCTATTCATTTGTTTTATTTTTAATATTGTATTTCATTACTGTCTTAAAATACCTTATTTATTCATGCTTTTATTCATGGAACATTATTTCTCAGGTCACTGCTATATTTCCAAGGTTCTATAATACTGTTCAATAGATCATAAGAAAACTGTTAACGGATCCAAAAATATTTGCAGAAATATAAGTACCTTAGATCTTGTTATGACACAACTGATGAATTTATTTTAACCATGCAAGTTTATCATTTGGGTCTCTTAAAATTTTCCCATTTTTCCAACTGCTTAGCTTTCAGAAATTATTAAGAAATGAAAAATAAAATGTAGTTTGGAAAATAGTGCCTAGTAAACCACAAATTTTAGTAAAACTGTAGGGAAATGGGGAATAGGTATTTATAGGTTATTTGTAATGGCATTAAATTTGTGTCAGAATAAAAGTTATAGAAATAGCTACATCTTGATTATTAAAAATATGCATTCTTAAAGCTACACATTTAAAAATGAAATTGATTAACCAGCCAACAAAGTATCTTCTGATGTACTTTTGTAGATATTGTAAGAATTCTAAGAGCCAAGTAAGTGGTTGATACAGGAGTTCAATGCATAAACAGCTTGAATTTTAGCAAGGAGCTGAGGTGCTCCTGAAAGGAGGACACTTGCTGGACTAAGAGGAGGAGAGAAGAATGTTTTTGGACAATGAGTGGATGATTTTTTTTAAGGGCATGAGTGGCTTGAAGCTTTCTTACATGAGAAAAGAGACATCTAAATTTGATGAGGACCTGGATTATATAGGAGATCATAGAACATATTTGAAAGGCAAAGATGAACTACTCAAAAGTTAAAATTGCTATTTAAAAGAAAGTGAGATGCAATTGGAAACAGACAGCAATTAACTGCTGATTTCCAGCAGGGCTGGAAGTTTCCTTTGATGACTACTTCAACGAGAAGGCCTTTTCTGAGTGGCCATGTTCAATTTCCTTCAGAGTCCTAAACACAAGGTCTGTTCTTAATCTTCTTTCTTAATCTGAAAGGGAAAATGCCAAGTGTTATAGAACTTATCCAAGGAAAACTATCATCTAGCAATGAGGTCATGGCTTTGACCCTAACCTATCTTTCTTTCTTTCTTTCTTTCTTTCTTTCTTTCTTTCTTTCTTTCTTTCTTGCTTTCTTGCTTTCTTGCTTGCTTGCTTGCTTGCTTGCTTGCTTGCTTGCTTGCTTGCTTGCTTTCTTTCTTGCTTTCTTTCTTTCTTTCTTCTTTCAACTTTCTGGAAAGCCTTGTTCCAGAGGGGCTCAGTTCTTCTTGGGAGCTGCCTTCTGCCTTCCTCATGGCAGTCAGCACATTGTTCAGCTCCTCTTAGTGCAGATGTGCAACCCCATCCTTTTCTTGAACTTGAGGTTGCATTTGTCCTTGGAGACTTTAAGCAGCTCCGTGGCAGGCTGTCACAGGAGGTGAAGCTGAACACCTCTTGGCTCATGTCCCACACGAACTTGGTGTGTTTGGTGAGGGATCTGTGATGGCAACTGCTAACATTCTTAGTCATCTGTGACCCTTGTTGAGGACCACAGCCATGGGATAGCATAGGATCATGGCTAGTGCTCTTCAATGGTTGCTATGGCAGAAGACCCTCATCTTTCTGATTGTAAAATCCATTCTATATCTGATTCTGTATCTTACTGATCAATCATTCTCTGTAACACATTTTCTTCAGCCTAAATCTAGGGTATAAGAGTTTCCTCCAAACAATCTGTGAGGATTATGATATTTTTCATAAATACCTTTAAATTTTTTTGCTTTTGCTTTACGTGTATATGGATGCATGTATTTGTGTGTGTGTGTGTGTGTGTGTGTGTGCACGCGCGCATGCACGCCCCACACCAGGGATTCTACTTATAATAACACATTGAATGGGGCCTAAGGTTTCCTTGGCAGGCAGCCATCTATTCTCACCTTCTCAGGCTGAATAGTAGGCATTCCATTTTCCTGCCTGCTCTTTTTAGCTATTTCTTCCATCTGATTAGTCATTTAAAATCTTCCTGCAGTGTTTGTTGATCTTCACCTGTTTGTTGCCTTTCTTGTGTTTAGAGGTTAAGATGCCATGTTGGTGCAAATTTAATAAAGTTTAACAGGAGCTGAAGCCTCACGTCCATTTGAACTCAGCAGATGGCAAAGCATACACAGCTTGGGAACTGAGTTCCTTGCTGGTGTGCCTGCCTTAAGATAAGGAGAAAATTTCATTGGGTTTAAGCTATACACTAAGGAACTCAACATAAAATGTTAGGACCCAAGTACACTAACAAGTTAATCGTGGTTTCTGTAAAAATTATATTAATTGCATAACTGCAACCCCCTGTATTACAGATTCCTATTACTCTCTTAGAATATATTTAGTTATTGTGGTAGCAGCAACATTTTTTGTAAAGTGTTTATCAAAAATCTTAGGAAGGTGGGTCGGCTATATAGCTCAGTGGGTTAAAGCCCCTGCCGGCCCTACCTCCGGGGTGCTTTGAGATGGTGATTGAAACTGGGCATGGTGGCACGCGTCTGTAATCACAGCACTTGCGAGGCTGAAAACAGGAGGATCACTACAAGTTCAATCTGTGTAGTAAGACCCCGTGGGCCCTGTACTAAATACATTTTTAAAAACAGTCTTAGGAAGACAATCTAGTCTTGGCTTCTGAGTGCAGAACCAAGCCACCTGGAACGTCTATATTCTAAGAATCCAACATCATAGTTAACAACAGCAGAAAATAGTTTTTAGGCTATTCAATTTAGTAAAAATCATTCTGAAGTGCTTAGTAAGTGCTAAACGTATAGTAGAATGAATGAAAGGCTAGTCTCTTTGAAGTGAAACTACTGAACAATGACCAGCTGAACTTTACTAAAAGAAAAAGACTTTGAAAAGTAGAGTTGGTTATTTGCTTTGGTAATAATTGGTCCCCTATAAGATAATTGTTTCTCTTTAACAAACTGCTGTGCATCACATAGAGTCTTTTTTA
>PVKN010040351.1:0-10723 GCA_004027915.1 Capromys pilorides
GGGTCAAGTGAATGAATGCGATCAAAGATTAACATTCAAAAAACCTGAATGAAAAGTACACAGATTATTACTGGGAGTCTGAGATTTTTCTTTTACCAAAAAAATTTAAAAATAAAAAGTAGATTATTAAAAATAATGAAACCAAGAGAACTGAGAAAGGAAATAAAGCAAAAAAACAAATGAGAATTTAGGAAGCACTACTTAAGCTGAAATACATTTGAACTCGGCTAATGATTACCTAACTATGTATGTCCATCTTTAACTCCTTCTACTTCTTTTTTTGAAGCAGGCCTATGCTTATTGCAAAGCAGGAAAAGAACAAGAACATGTATAACTTATTGAACTCTCAGTAGGGTTTTTCTGAGATAATGTGCTTGTAAAATTGACTTTGCACTTCGTATACTTTTTTTGCTGTACAGAGGGTTGATTGGATTTTTAAAAGCACATAAGGCTTTAAAACTCCAAGATTATTTCTACAATTAGAAATAAGTAAAGCTGGAAAGTATGGACATACTATTCATAACTATAAAATATATACACAATATTGGGGCTGGGGAGATAGCTCAGCAGTCTAAGGACCTGCCTGGCAAGCACAAGGACTCAGGTTCAGTTGCATGCCATGCCAGCCCTGAAACTGGGTGTGGTGGTGCACACCTGTAATCTCAGCCCTGGAGAGGCTCAGACAGGAGGGTCACTATGAGTCCAAGCTACATAGCAAGACCCTGTACCAAATACATATCATTAACTGACAAAGTTGTGAGTCTCAGCTGATATTTTTCAGTATCGTATCCAGCCAGCAGTTTCTCAGTGTTTCACATCATTTAAAAATAAAAGAACTGGGGGTGGGGAAATAGCTCAGTAAAATAAGCGCTTGTCTCCTACAAATGACCTAAGTTTATCCTTCTTTATGGAAGATTAGTATTCCACTATTGTATCGGTCACATTTTCTTTATCCATTCCTCTGGTGTTGGGCATACAGATTTCTTCCAAGATTCAAAGTCCTGTGCCCTAAAGATTCTATCCCCAACTTGGTGCTACTAGGAGGTGTTAGGACCGTGAAGAGGTGAGGCTGAGTGAAACACCCTCAGATCCCTGGAGGTATGAACTTAAGGTACTTAAAGGAACCCTGCCCCCTTCCGTGGTTTTTTGCTCCCAGCTCATGATGACAACAGGGGTTTTGCTCTACCTTGTGCTCCTGCCATAATGCACCATCTTGTGACAGGCCCAAGGGTGACACAAGGCAGCTGACCATAGAAGGAAACCTCTGGTCTTTGAGCCAAAATAAACCTTTTTCCTCTGTAGGCTGGTTATGTAAGATATTTGTTATAGTGAAGGAAAACTGACTAGCACAAACATCAGTTATTCTCTCCCTCTCCCTGCATCGTTTCCGTTAATAGCTACTAAGCTCATGCCAAAATCCAGCATACTAGATGCTGGCGATACAAAGATGGAAAGATCAACATCTTGCTTTCAAGGTGTGTCCACTTCATCTTCTAAAACTACAAATCCTCTAGCCATTCACATATTTCT
This sequence comes from Capromys pilorides, assembly GCA_004027915.1. Taxonomy (NCBI): domain Eukaryota; kingdom Metazoa; phylum Chordata; class Mammalia; order Rodentia; family Capromyidae; genus Capromys; species Capromys pilorides. The sequence continues at coordinate 1,531 of PVKN010040351.1, forward strand.
CCACATGACCATGCTTGGAGTCATTTCTACTAGAAACTGATGATAGTGTACACATGAGGCCCATGGGCTCAATTCATACTATCATGCTTTTCATTTCATGAAAAGTACTTTTACATGCATTGTTTCTTAGGATTCTCGTAAAGCTCCATCATAATCTCATCTTACCGATGAGACCACTGAGGTCCCAGCAGTCAAGAAGTAATAAAAAGGCTCTGAGGTGATAAAAAAAATTTCTTGCTGTTGGTGCTAATTATTTCTTCCACTCCTTATCCCACAATCCCATTCCTGATTAGGAAGCCCAGCCCCAACCTCTGGAATCTAGTTTAGTTTTTGGTTTTCTGGGTTTATTTATTTATTTACTTTGAGTGTGTAAACTTAACAGTGGACATTGTAACACGGGGCTGAATTTAGAATGACCTAAGAACCTTGGAGAAAGGATGACCTTGCTCTGACTGCTGTCTAAATTTAGTGCAAGTTGGAAGCCACAGAATGGCTTAAGCCCAAGAGAAAGTAGAAAAAGTTCAATTTAAAGCAGAAGCGGAAGCTAATGTCTGTCCTTTGAGCAGAATGTGAGGCAATGGGCCCCTGAGAGAAATACAAGAGTTGAACTTGCTTCTCTTATATTCTTAGGCACCCTAACATATCCTTAGGCGTTCAGGTAGGTGGATGGATTAATCAGCTCTGCTTTTCAGAAAAGGAAACAGAGCCCCCCAGAGGTTACACAGCAAGTTAATTGCAGAATGAAGACCGGGTAAATCAGGTGAGAGCAGTGAAAAAAATCAGATTAAAAAAAAAAAAAAAATTCACGTAAAAAAAAAAAAAATTGCTAGTGCAAAGGGACTGATGTGGCTTAAGCAACAGGAAAATCACTTTAATTTTATTGATATATTAAGTTGATTAAAGCAATATATCCTAACAATGTGTACCTACCTGCCTTTGTATGTACACTTAGCTGGAGCATGCGACAGACGGAACCAGCAGCATGGATACACAAAACCTAAGGTGAACCCTCTGCTATTCACTCCAAATAGCAGACCTGCTCATCACGTAAGAGGGATGGGACAACTCTGAATTAGCTATTGAGTTTTCTTCCGAGTCTGGCTTCTCTGACAAAGGCACACAGGTAGTAAACTCAGTATCCATAACTAGTCCCCTGCTCGGTTACTCCTCCTCCGCTAAGGCTGCAGGCAGATCTTATAAAAGACAAATGTGAATAATGTGCTGAGAAATTCCCAGCACCTCAACCCACAGATCTCCCCAGGGAAGGAGGCCTTGCTGTGAACTGTCACTGGAGGAGGCCATAGTGGGGACTGTAGCAGCAGACACATCTTTTCCCCGTGAGGGATTCCTGGACCAGGGTTTGGAGCCCAGAAATAAAGAGGCTCTTTAAAAAGAAACCATAAGGGACTGGGAGATGGTTCAGTGGTCTAAAGTGCCTGCTTAGGCAAGCTTAGACAAGCGCAGGGACCGTGGTTCCATTCCTGCACCACATGCTGTGCCAGGCCCCCCCACCCCATGGCAGGCTGATTGGGCCATTACAAGAAAAGAAACGATGAGCCAGGTGTGGTGGTACATACAAGTAGTCCCAGGACTCTGGGAGGCTGAGGCAAGATCACAAGTTCAAGCCCAGCCTGGCCATCTTAGCAAGACTATGTCTCAAAGTAAAAATAAAGGGGATAGCGGTACAGATCAGCACAAAGGCCTTGGTTCAATTCCAGTTCCAAAATAAATAAATAGGCCATTTACCTAGCAAATCCATTTCCATAAGCCAGAGCTTTCTTCTCTAGCCCTAGAGGTCTGCTTCTTGGCAGTCCGATTTCCACTAGCATATGTCTCTCAGGGCATGATTTGGATTTTCCGATTTACAGCCAGGCATGACAGGTTGCCTTCATTTGTTCTCCTCACTATCATTTTTTAAAGATCTGTACTCTCTATAATTCAACCCTGTCAATAAATCTACAAAGTCACTCCCACTTACTGTGTTAAAAATCAACGACTCATTGGTGTCCAACCCATCTGGAGGAATGTGAGTGCCAGGGAGATCTGCTCCCAGCTGTAAGTCTCTGGAGGAAGTGATTACCTTATCTGTTGGGAGAGAGGAAGGAGACAGAGAAAAGTCTCGACTCATGTGCATGTGTCAACAGATTGTGTAGCTCATAAGTCGCATCCATTCACTTTCTCTAATCAAAGCCCTTATAAGGCTCCTGTCACCATTGTGCAGTTGGTAATTCTGTGCCACAACTAATTATCACCTAATAGCAAATGGGAATGCACTTCTCCAGCTTAAAAGCACAGTGTATTTCCTCCTGCAATGGACCTCATCTGCCCCTGCATGGCAGAGATTACAAGCGGTAATATGGGAATCATTTCTACCTGCTGCAGCTCATCTGCTTCATCTCCAGCAGAGGTAGCTGTCCCCTCCCCCTCAGACAAGGATTATTTGTCATTAAAATGCTGTGGCTTCCTCGGCTCTCTTTACACTCTGGATGTTGCCTACACTTTTAGAAAGGTTTTTGAAGGAAGATTAGCAGGATTAGGAAAGGTTCACATATGTTCAGCCTCACTCTTGGTGTTCAGAACATCACAGCAGTGCACCACCCAGGAAGCAGAAGAAAGGAAAGCGCAGCCAGGCACAGGCAGAGGTGGAGGAGGGGCCGGCGGGTGGAGAGGGGCTCTGCTGCTCCCTCCACAATGCCAGGCTGGAGTCAAAGGCAAACAGAGGTATTGGATACTGGGGAATTCTCAGGCAGCTTGCTAGGATTTTTTTTTTTTTTTAGTTAGAAGTTTTTTCTTCACTTCCTATATTATTTAACTTCACAAAGTCAAATAACTTACAAACAGAAGTTTGTCTACTCATGATTTTGGAGGTTTAAAGTCCAAGTAGCATACAGCAGGCTTCACAAGGGCCACCCCTTGACTATGTCACCTTCTGGCAGAGAAGGCAGTGCTGGGAAGACATCTTGGGAACAAGCGATTACACTGTGATGCAGCTCAGACAGCAATAGAGAATGGGGTGGGTCCCACAGGCCTCTTTAGGAGTCATTCCTGCCACAGGGTTCCCCCCAAAGTTTCTTTCACTGCCCAAAGCAACTGCTAAAGAGCAAGCCTTCAGTTTTGATGCCCCCCCCCCCCCCAACAACAGGACACACAGACAATTAGACACACAGCACTTCCTGTTTGATTTGATTTTTTTCCTTTGAGACCATGGTCAGTATAGGGAGAGAGATGTCGATGGCAGAACTCATACTTGGGCTGAGGGGCAGGTTCTAAGAGCCATGGCCTACGCTCTGCTAAGCCTTGGGGCCACATTCCCCTGCACACTTTTTCTTGCCTTGCTTGCTTTCCCACAAGCACCAAATGGGGCAAGGGTTATAATTCCAACAGTTGGAAAAAAACCTGTCCCAAGTTAGAATATTTCATTGCGCTTCTAAGCAGCTTGAACTGATCACTCATCTATGTTCTTAGGATGTCACACTGGGTATTTGAGTTTATTCAGTGTATTATAACAAAACACCTTAGACTAGGAAGCTTATTAATAGTAGACATTTGTTTCTCACTGTTCCACAGGCTGGAAGGCCAAGGCCAAGGTGCCCGCAGAATGTGGGTCTGGCAAAGGCTTGATCTGTGCTCTGTAGGTGGTGCCTTATTGCTGCATCCTTGCACAGTGGAAGGGCAAAAGCAGACAGCAGAAGTCTATTAGAAGGCTACTAATCCCAGTCTTGAGCTAATCACCTCCTAACGGCTCCCTGTCTTGCTGTTTTGGTACTGCAGATTAAGCTTCAACATGAATTTTGGAAGGACACAAATATTCAAACCATAGCACTGGATTCCAAGAGGAAGTAGAAAGAGAATAGTACATAGCCAGCTACTTTTAGGATCTTCCCATATCTCCCCTTCAAATATGAATAGCAACTATAATAGCAAAGCAAAAGAGCTATGAACAATATTTACCACAGAACTGGAGATGAGGTAACCCCTGCAAACTCCAAATGCTAACAGATCTGTGCTGGGGAGATAGCTCAGCAGTCTAAGTGCCTGCCTGGCAAGAGCAGGGACTCAGGTTCAATCCACAGCCCCTCCCTGGGCATGCTGAGCAGGCCACTAAAACCAGGCATGGTGGTGCACACCTGTAATCCCAGTGCTGGGGAGGCTGAAAACAGAAGGATCACTACAAGTCTGAGTTGTGTAGTGAGACCCTGTTCCAAATGCATTTTAAAAAGTTAAAAACAAAAAAACCCAAATACTAACAGATTTGGATGTAGTATCAACAGTTCCAAACCCATGTGGTAGCAGTGACAGAACTGGAACAGTAGGTGCTGGTTCCAAGGTGCCAGGGATGAAGCAATGGTGAGCAGGTATTGGTTGGCAGGCACAGCAGGCAGAGTCAGGAGAGGGTTCTGCAAACCCAATGTGTGGCTAAGTGCAAGGCAATGAGCATGCAAGGATCTCACGGTGCTTGTGCGGTCTAGGCCCACAACACTCGACATTGGAGTTGCCTCTAACAAAAACCTTTGCTGAAGAGCATCTGGCCTAAGGTAAGGGGAAAAGAGCCAGATAAATATAAGTGAGGCAAGGGAGGAAGACATTGCTGATGATGTAGCTCTTAAAAAGTCTGGAGATTTTCATGTCTTTGGGAAAGGAATAAGGCAAGAGCTCTGCCTTCTCCTTTATGCCCATGATGGGACCTAATTCCTTTGTCTCTCTCAGTGAGGCACCAAGGATTAGCAGAGACAGGGGCCATAGATCTTAGAGCCAGCATGCTCCTAGGCCCAATGGCAGTGAGTTCTGCTATTGACATCTCTCTATATATACTGCTGAGGTTCTCAAAGGAAAAAATAAATCACACAGAAAGTGCTGTGTTTTGAGTATCATCTAATTGTGTGTCCTGTCAGGTCCATCAAAACTGAGGAAATTTTTTATTTTTATTATTATAAAGAAAAGGTAGAGAATAGAGCATAAGGGGTAGATTTTTTTGCAAATAGGAAGGAGACCAAGAGGTGGAAGAGGGAAGGGGGGAGAGATGGAATGAAAAAGAACTGAGAAACGTTATGCAATGTACCAACTGCCCATGAAGAATGTGATCATTCTGTGCTACAAATGTGTACTGAGAAAGAATAACACTTGGGGAGAAAAAGAGGCCCCAGGGAGTCTTTTTGTCCCTTCTACGATGTGCAAACAGGGGGAGAAGTTGTAGTCCATGAGGCCCTCACCAAACATTGAATCTGCCAGCACTTTGACCTTGGACTTCCCAGCCTTCAAAACTGTTTGGGGTTTAGAAGCCATTCAGTGTACGGCATTTTGTTCTGGCAGCACGAATGTATAGGATTTGCATTCTGCAAACATGCCAGGAATTAGACGCTGAGCCCACCATACCCAGGGCTCTCAGAGAATCCTAAGGCTCTGTTTCTGGATCCTTCTGTGGTATCCCTGCTCAGTGACATGGTACAATGACTCTTTCTTCTGCTATAAGAAATGGAGGAAGGCCGGACTCACCACTATACTATGACCAGCCCCAAGCCTCATTTCACCTAACATTTTTACTGTATTTCTACACTGACTGCTTCCTAGAAATTATAACCAGCTAAGCCAGGCTGATCTACAGAGCATTGCTCTCCTCATCTCTGGGTTCCTGTAGGGCTTATACCATGGCTTGGAGAGCCAAGCAGAGAGCAGAGGTCTCAAGTGAGAAGACAGCTCTTTCCAATTCAGCAGGATGATAATATGGGTGAGTGGCCTGAGACCGTGCTGGGTGAAGGGCAAGCCAGTTCACCCCCTACATGTGAAGTGGTTGTCCCTACCAGGCTGTCTCTTGAGTAAAGTGCTAGGCAAGGATGATGAGCTTGTTAGAGTCACTTAGCCCCAGCGTGAGACTTGGAGGGAGCCTATATGGGCAGTGGAAGATGCTGGTTAAAGGAAACACCTACAAACTGATGGGTGGCCTTTGCTTGCCAAGTATGTTTTCCATCCTCACTTCCCACATTATTATCATGGTCACCAGTGACAAGTTGCATGTCTGTTGTGGCCGCATCTGTGGAGGAATGCAACCCTTAACTCCAGCAAGCAGGCTTTTGGGCTTTCCACTTAGGGATGATGAAACTGACACATAGCCAGGAGCAGCCATGGCCCAGGTCACACAGCAGTAGGTGCCTGTACTTTCTAGCTCCTGAGCACAATTAAATGTTGGGTGCTGCCCCAGGACGCAAAGCAGGAAGGAGGTTGGAGTGGTACCAGCTATCACCACAGGCTCAGAGGAGCCTTTCCTTGAAACAGAGGAATTACCTGTGCCTGAGTGACCATCTGACATTGACGTCCCTGGGATTAATAAGGACAGATTGCCCCTCTCTATCCAACCTACATATATCTTTTTGTTTTGTTTTGTTTGTTTCTTGGTGGCACTGGGGATTGAACTCAGGGCCTTGTGTATGGTAGGCAGACATTCCAGCACTGAGCTACATCCCATCCCTTGCACATGTTTTCTTAGGCCTGTGGTTCCACAACTTAGAAAGGTGGTCACAGATGTGCAGATCCTATCACCAGTATATAGCTACAGGCCCTTCCAGCACTGTTAGCCTCTGCATCCTGAGCACAGAAGGCCTCACCTGTGGTCTGGAATAGTTCATGTAACAGAATGCTGCATTAGTCATAATACCTACCACCCATCACCTGTTCCTCCTCATCTCTGTGCTGGCTTCTCTCTGGAAAGGAAGATAAGGACAATCACCCCTCTCCCACCTCCAGCCCATTTATGTCGAATAAAGCAAGACTTCTGCTTACCAATCCCATACTGGTATGCAGTCTGGGTCCAGCAAACAGATCTCCATGACTGTTCTGGAACCAATATGCATCCTGATCAGGACCAGGAAGAGTCAACTCTGAGACCCTTTAGAAGTGAAAATGCTGCTGCTGCTGCTGCTGCTGCTGCTGCTGCTGCTGCTTCTGTTGTTGGTGCTGCTGCTGCTTCTGTTGTTGCTGCTACTGCAGTGGTGAGGCTGACAGGGAAGAGCCTTGGAACTGCTAGTGGAAGAGACCATGCCAAGGAAAGCAGAGGTAAGAAGTTAGTCAGATCTCCCCTACAAAGGCAGAGTCAGACCTGTAGTGGAATCCTGCCTCTCTCACCAACTAGCTACATCATTTGGGCAAGTTTCTTAATAAATCTATCCTTGATTACGCAACTGTGAAATTGTGACACTATGACTCATCTTTAAATCATGTTCATTCATTTACTTAAGCATCTATTGGATTCTTAGCACATTCCATACATAATGATTAAAAGATAGGAGGGAAGGAGGGAGAGAGGTATCTGTAAATACCCAAGCTCCATGGATAGATTTCATTCACCCCAGGTTGAGAAGGTGTGGTGAGGCTGCCTAGGCACAATGCAGGGATCAGGATGGCGACGTGCTGAGAAATGTTCAGTAGTGAGCTTTCCAAAGATAAAAGTGCCGCCAGTTTCTGTGTTCAACTTCCAGCTGCCTATGTAATGTTATTGAACATGAATTGGAGAAGAGAGGCCCTCAATGAGCTCACCAAGGCAAGACCAGCCTCTTAAAGCACCTATTGGTCCAAGGCGCCTCTGAGAAGGGAGTGGTGAATGCTTCTACTTAACTCAGTGCTGGCTGGGCTGCTGGCATGGATGGGGATGTTCAGTGGAGGCCTTTGGACCAAGCCTGAGTTTCTCTGTTGGGGCTGCATTGGCAGAATCATGAGAAAAAGTATATTACTATTGTTTTAAGTCATTAAGTCTTGGACAGTTCCTCACACAGATAACCTAAGTAAGGATTTCCCTCACAGCTTACATAACCATATCTAAATTCTGGGCTGGGGTAACATCCAATGGTCATCTGCTATGTGCCAAAATGTATACCTGTTTGCAAGACCACCGCATTTTCAGAAGGAGTGATTTATGCTCAATCGTGCCTATGATATTGCATGGAATAAAAAAAAGCACTGCCATTTTTCCCAGCAATTTGCCAAATAATCTTTCAAAACTGAAAACAAATGAGAATTAAGAAGTCTTTACATGCTCTTGTGTTCATGCACATCTGCCACTAGACAAATAAATGAAATCATATAACATTAATACATTTCTCCAATTTATTTCAGTAATAAATTATGCCCAGAACTATGCATTGGACCATCCAGTCATCTCAGAAGTTAGTTGGTATGGATGAAAGGCATATGGTTGTAATGCTCAGTAGAAAGACATAATTACAATGTTTAAGTTGCCTAGTGCCCCATCCTTATAATGAGTAAGATATTTAGAGTCCTGAACTGTTTATGTGACATTTAAATAAGTAATGCAGAGATTTGACAGCATTTCCATATTCCTCTTTTAAAGTCTGAAGGCCTCTGCCTTAATCCAAGCTCTTTGGCATTTATTACTGTTTGTTACACTAACAAGTAAGATTATGAGAATTCTAATGAAGGCTTCCAGTGAAAAACTCTGTGATTAAAATGCCATAATAACAGTTTCATGCATTTATGTGCCTGATTACCATAATCTATTTAGCACAAGTAAACACACAAACAGAAGGAGAAAAGCAAGCCCACTGACACTTCAGCTAAGGGAGAATTTGAAATGCGAGGGAGACAATGTAAATATGTAAATGTCTTTGTATATTCTTTTCATCTCTCTCCTTTCTCATCCTTGTTTTTTTTTTTTCTTTTTCTGTTTGCTAATGAGAAGACTATGTAGTCACATGTGGTCCCTGCTCTATCAGGCTGAGGTGCATTTGGGGGCCATCTGCTGGGGCCAGCATCCTAAACAATGCCACCCAGAAAGCACTGGATATATTTGCAGCCACCTTTGACATCATGGAATAGAAGAAATGGTATCTCAAAGATTACAGTCTTTGATGTGTTCACTCTGAACACTTAATTCAGCTGTTACTCCATTAATTCAAAGCCTGGCTGAGCACGGCCGCGCTGTGCCCTGCTCCCACACCTCCCTTCCCCCACAAACACCACATTGGCAACAAATTAAAAGCAATCATGCCAGGTTTCCAAATTAGTCTCCATTCACATCTCTGCTGGCTTCATTATTTTTAATTCTTAATCAAATGTCAGGCAGGCGATGGACAGGCATCGTCCACTTGATAAAGAATTTGGAAGAACTTTCTTACAAGTGAAGCTGAATATTTTCTGCTTCTAAAAGTGTAAATTTGGAAGACGGAAGGAAGGTCTTTCTGAGTAG
>PVKN010040352.1:0-10732 GCA_004027915.1 Capromys pilorides
GCAAGAGACAGACAGACAGACAGACATAGTGACAGAGACAGAGACAGACAGAAAAAGACACAGAGACAGACAGACAGACACACAAACAAGGAACCCAAACAGATGTCACCACAGTCTAGAAAGATCTATGGGGAACAAAGCAATCTGGAAAAGCAGTCCCACAAAACTGGGCATTCGTGTGTAAGTAAGGCCCTGAAGCTCTACACGAATGAGGAATAGCTTTACATCACTACAAGAGAATAGAAGTTAGTTGCGTAGAAGCTAAACAAAATTGATGAACTTCTTTACAAAATGAAGTTTGGGGGCCAGGGAGTTAGCTCAGCAGAATAAGCACTTGCCTGGCAAGCGCAAGGTCCTGAGTTCAATCTCTGGTACCAGAAAAATAAATAAATAAATAAAATAAAATAAAATAAATGAAGCTCGCCTGGGGGCCCCAGCCCTATCCAGGCCACCCCTTCCCTCGGTTTCCTCGGCCCCTCACCTTGCTTTCCGGGTTATGAGTGATGGGCTTACTGAAGCAAATTCTGAGAAAGCCTAAACCACTGCCCTCCTGGGCCAGTGGTCAGGTTGGGGGCGATTTCTGCACCACAGCGTGTACACTGCCATCACAGACACACACCACCACAAACTTCGTCCTAAAGCACAAGCTCAATACTCCGTGCGTCACAACACAAGTTCTGTGTGAAGTACGGGCTCCACTTAGCCAGCCAGCCTGCAAGCCCCTCACGTACCCACTGCCCCAGGCAGCCCGCTTTGCCACACGGGTGGAGGTGCATCGCGTCACACCTCCCTGTCATCTGTCACTCACTGGCTCATGTATGTGTGCACACGTATGGGCAGGGAGGAGAGGAGGGATTCCTACTGCCCGGGAAGCTACCAGCCCCTCCCCCCCCCAAGGCCTTCCATTTTTATTTAACTCCCACAATGCCTAGGCATAGGCCTACAGACGATAAAACTTGAACCCATATCCATAGAACAAAGAAACAGATGCATGCCTGAGTGGACACATAGACACACAGCGCCTGAAATGATGAATGAGCAAAAAGTTTGCTTCCTGGCTTCCTCATAAACTAGATGCCGACACGCAACCAAAACACAGCACCGCTCAGTGTCCACAGCTCTCGCAGGGAGGTAACAGACACTTCGCAGAGTTACAGCGGGAATCAAATGAGATCCCACACTGCCATGCACTTTGGAAAGTCTAATTAAATCACCTCATGAACATAAAGCAAAGAAACGGCAGAGGGCAAAAGGCCAGCATAGAATACGGGGTTAGGAGAAGGAAAAGCCTGCCTTAGGCGAGCAACCAAAAACAGGTGAATCCCTGGAGAAAACACCCTGCTGCAATTTCAAACCAGAGTCCTACCTGCTCGCCTTTACGCAGGCCACAACACCTCTTTCTGCCTCAGTTTCCCCCTTCGAACAGCAGAGACCTTAGGTATGATGATATAACCCTTACACATACTCACGCACAAAAGCGCTACATATAGTGCTTGACCAGTAGAACGCTCCGACGTTAGTTGCCACTGTATTTTTATTGCCACTACCACCACTTTTTGTGTCATGCATGCATAGTAGGTACACACAAAAAAAAATGTGTCTAGAAATGATTTCAAGCCTGAGAAAGCTCATTACCCGCATCTGCTTCCATGGTCAGACAGAACAGGTCAACATGTCTGGCCAGCCTGCTTCCTTCTACCTCTCCCTGGTGGGCAAGTGGGGAGTATCCCAACATGGGGCGCCACCAAAGGGAGCTGGCTGCACTTCAGACCACGCACTCACAGCAGCAGGACTGTACAAGAGGCCCGAGTGGACCAATATATCCTAGTGAGATGGTGGATCAGAGGCTCTGACAGCATCCAGGCAGATGCAAGTGACAGAATCTCTCCCCAGCCTTGCTTGGCTGAAGACAAGATTAGACAAGAGTACACCTCCCGGCTTAACACTGCATCCAGAGATCCTCATGGCAGACTGTTAAAGGCAAACATGTCTACATGTCCCTGACGAGCTACCTGGGGACTTCAGTTAGTGTTCCTGACTGACTGACAGCCAAGCCACCCCTCAGTCCAAGCTGGGTCTGCTGACAGTAAGGAAAGGATGCTGAGTGATTTCTGACGGCGAGCCCAGAGTTTCTTCTCTCCTAGCAGCACTTGCACTTTCCTGGGAGGTGCAGCTCAGCTCTACGGTGGGATGAGGGTACCGCTCTGGCTATTGATTGGGGGCTGAAATTCCCGATATAAACAGAATTGGCTAGAAGCTTGCAACTCAACAGGAACAGGGTACCTGGCCCCAAGAAAGCAAGGCCAGGGATGGACATAGCACCTTTCTTTTCCTTTGTCCAGCTTGAAGGAGAGACCTTCAGCACAAGGACTATGCACAGTGGGAACGGAAGCCTGAGGAGGACAGCCTGCAGCCTGCAGGGCATCGGCGCACTGCCGCTCAAGGCCTCACAGTGAGGACCACAAGTGAAGCGCGTGGGAGCTCGGCTCTGCCCTTGCCTCTGCAAAGCACCTGTCCAGATCCACTAAAGGGCGCCCAGGCCCACACAGGAGAGCTGGGCTGATTCGGCGGATTTCATCTATGGGAGGGGCTTCTGGAAAGCCAGACTCGGCCCGTCGCCAGCCTAGGACTCGGTGCCTTATACGCACCTCTCATTGCCGATTCTAGCCTGTCACCAAGACCCGTCCTCCTGCCAGCCCAGCTGCCCTGGCCAGCCACAGTGAGGGCAGGCACATCTCTGTGGGCCGCTCTCCCCAGATTCTTCTCCTCTTCCACCCTCCTCCCTGTTCAGGGAGAGAAGGCTCCATCCTGAGCCCACAGAGCCCCCACGGAGGCCACCAATGCAGCTGCATGTGCTGCCCCATGGGGCCCCCAGATTCCTGGGAGGACAAAGTTTCCCAAGCTAAATGTGCAGTTTCTCAACCAGAAAAAAATAAAAGCAGCCAATTCACCACCCATCTGGTGCTTAGTGGATCAAAAGAAAAGAGGGAGAGGTAAGGACTTTATTTTTAAAAGGGAAGGCAAAAATAGTCTGACTATTTCTGAAGCTGGAATACAGTTATCCACAAACCCTAAGCAAGAAGTTCGCGTAAGGACCCAACGTTAGGCCGCGGTGGGGGCAGGTGCAAAGCCCCCAGGTGTGCGCTTGTGCTAGGTCGCAGCGGGTCACTCTCCTCTGGAGGCGGACTGCATGCCGACAAAGCCTGGCCCTGTGTTACTGCTTTCTCCTCAGAGACCCTCTGGAACAGGTCCCAGGCTGTTTCAGGACTGGCAGGAGCAAGACCCCCGGCCCATCAGTCAAGGGTAGAGCGAGTACAATTGAAGGACCTCTCTTTATGAAGTTCCTTCAGCGTGGACCACCCCTCAAGCCCCTCAAAGTAGGAGACTTTTCAGCTGCAGTGTTTCTTTCCACAGCCCCTCAACTCCCACCCCACACCTGCCCCACAGCAGATGCTGGCAGCAAATACTGCAGCGGTGCAGGAGCGTGAGCCAGGGACAGTGCTCCAACTTTGTAGAGTACGTCGCCCCCATCTTAACCCCTCGAAACCCAGTCGGTGAGACAGCTGGGTGCTGCCGGAGCACACAAGGTTGAAGAAAGGTGGGAGAGGAAGGCACCTTGTCCCTCCTCCACTTACCAGGAGAGCTTGAATCCTTTCATTAGTATAGTCACGACAATCCACTGACCATGGCCTTAGCATCCCCGTGGCAGCTCCGGAGGTCCCAGGACATATTGGAAAAGATGATGAAGTCCCAAAAGAACACAATCCCATGTAATGTGACTTGGACACAGAAAGAAAAAGGAGGAGAGAGAGAGAGCCAGAACTGCTGCCGCCGCTGCTGCTGCTGCCACCGCCGCCCTGCTCACTTCCCCCTCTCCCAGCTGAGAGCCAGGCTCTAAGGCAAAAGGCAGCTTCTGCGAACCCAGCCCGGGGCTGGAACGGCCAGCCTGAGCTGCGGCTGCCTCTGCCAGTTTCTGATGAGGATGGGTAATCCTGGCAAGGCTGCAGGACTGAGCCCGCGCGGAGCTGCTGTCCACAGGCAGGCAAGCTGGGCAGGCTGCCCACCACCCACCCACCCTCACCTCATACTGGCCCTGGACAATCTTGGGGAAGGAAGCCAAGGAGAGCCTAGAGGAGCAGAGCGGCGACCTAGCAGAACCTGCGCCTCTCTTCCCCCGGGCGGCGGCAGCTCCCGCAGCTCCATATAATCTCCTAATCAATGCAGTACCCAAGCAAAGCACTACCAGCCACTTCCGCCCATTTAAAGACACAGCGCATGCTTTGTTCCAAGATGGGACAGACGCTGGGGCAGAGTGCGAGCGTCGAATGCGGGGCCAGAAAGCAGAAGGAAGAAGGCAGAAATCCGTTCAGGGGCATTTCTGTAGGCATCCGCCAAAGGGTTAACATGTCCCACTTCTAGCAGGGGAGGGGAGCCTGGACCCCAGGTCCTAGTAGAGCTCAGGAATCCTAAACTGTGCCCACTCGAGGGGCCCCGGGTGCGTGCCTAGGTCTCCACACGGGCTGTGCAGGACCACCTTAACTAGGACGCTCACCCTCTGCCTGGCAGGCAGGAAGGCAGCACAGGGCTCTGTGCTCTCTAGCAGTGCAAAGCGCAGGGAACACAGAGTCCTCCTCCCCTGCTGGGGAGATTGCCCAGGCTGCCGGGGCGTGGTGAGGCAGCAGCTCCCGATAGCCAGGCAGCCTTCCACGACCTGGGCCAGCGAAGCCCTTCACAGCCTAGGTTAGCATCAAAGCTGCATTTTAGCTTCAACCCAAGGCTCCCAGAAGATTTAGACCAAGTACTGCAGTAAAAGAAGAACTAGAATTTTCAACTTTAAGAAAAGTATAAAATGCACTCAAAGAAGGGTAGGGGGATGTCTTTTCCTAAAAATCACATCTCCTGGGCCCCGGCCTGCATCCACATCCCCGGCTGTGTGACTCCTTTTTGTCCTTCTCCACATTACTGACTATCTGGGTCAGTAATGCGGATGGGTGAGAATGAACAAAGAGGAGATTATGAAATGGCAAAGTGCAACCGAACCATGCTAAGCCCTTCCCCACACTGGCCCCAGTGCACCCACAGATAGCTACAGATAGTCGTATGCGCATCATGTATGCCTGACTTTGTCAGGCACTCTTCTTAAGAAAAAGTGAAAAATGCAGCCCTGCGTACAACAGTTATCGGGCTGGTAATTGCTGCTTATCTGCCTCTCCTTCCATAGCCCAAGCTCCTTGAAGGTGGGGACTGTGTCTCTGGTACAGCGCTACATTCTTGGCTAGAAGGGCCGGCGGATGGCAGGGGTCCTACGTAAGAAAGTGTTTGCTCAAAGCATTCTGCACACTGAGCTATGCAAAGAAAACCAAAGCACTGCAGTCTCTCTCTGGTGTCTATACAGTTCTGAAGAATGCCACTTAAAAATATAACCAGCTTAACAGCAACAACAAGAGAAGCTGGGCATAGCAGCAAGGGCCGGTGCCCTGGAGGCTGAGGCAGGAGGATTTCAGGGCGTTCAAGGCCAAGCCTAAACTCATTGTGAGATTTCATAGCAAAAAAGAAAAAATTAAGTAAATGAAATAATATATTATCTAATATATTCTATCAATATGCCCAGTTTTTGAAGATACATGCCTAAATTCTCCCCAAGCTATGAATTTTCTCTTCCTCCATAGCCCAAAGCTGGACAACACTCAAAGCTACTAAGACTCTGCACTTGTCTGTAGGTAGATTTTCGATGCTCCTTGAGTCTGTGCCCACCCCACACCTTCAGCAGGAGTTTGGGGGGATGCACCAGATTCCAGACAGGCACAGAGGTGTCGTTTCTGACGCAGACAATTCACTAGGTGGCATCCCAGCTCCAGATCCAGCCCAGAGGCCAAGTTGAGAGAGCACCCCAGGAATAACTGGCTGATTTTCTTCCAAGTCCCTCCGCTGCTCCTGTGACAAGCATGTGGAAAGCCCGGAGCCCAGCTTTCCAAGCATTATGTTATGAACACATTACCGAAAATGTGAAGATTCTTTGGTTCTTACTCTTTAGCTATGCAAGCCAAACGCTTCCTAAAGCCTTCCTCAGCAAGGGTTGATTACAGTTCATTGAGGGTCACAGGGCCAAGCATGGTGCTAAGCATTTCACACGCACGATGTTGCTAAGCACAGACATCTGCATTTGAGGAGGCAGTCATCACAGTGTCTTCGGCTTGATTTGCCTGATCCCAACAGCTAGCAGAGTGCAAGTTTGGGATCTAACAGAGGTAAGTCCAACACCAAACCCAATCACTATGCAGAGGTATTACAAAAAATAAAGAATAAAAACAAATGTCTGCCTTATCAGAGAAGCTGTTGTTGTACTGTTTCATTTTCTTTTTCGGTCTTTTTGAGACAGGGTCTCGCTATGTAGTTCAGGCTGGCTTTGAGCTCACTTTTATAGCCCAGGCTGGTATCAAACTCACATCAATTCTCCTGCCTCAGCCTCCCAAGTTTTTATTATTTATTTTATTATTTTTGTTTTATTATGGCCGGCTCAGCCTGCCCTGTGGGTGAGGCTGGCACAGCACGTGGTGCTGGGGATCGAACCCTGGACTCTGTGGTTGCCTAAGTTTTCCTAAGCAGGCACTTTAGACCACTGAACCATCTTGTCAGCCCCAAAATGTAGCTTTTCAAGAGATATATCTATGGTAAAGACTCAGACCAAGCAAAAGAGAGAAGTGCTCTTCATTTAGTGTGTTTTCTCTGGCTTGTCTTCTTTTTTTTTTTTATTTTTTTTTTTTTATTATTTATTTATTTGTTTGCTTGTTGTGTTTGTTTGTTTCTTTTTATTTATTCATTTTGTGGCTGGCTCAGCCTGCCCTGGTGGTGGCGCTGGCGCAGCATGTGGTGCCAGGGATCGAACTGCAGTCCCCACAGTCGCCTGAGCCCTCCTAAGCAGGCGCTTTAGACCACTGAACCATCTCGCCGGCCCCTGGCTTGTCTTCTTGAAGAAAGCGATGCATGCCTTTGAAAAGTTTGAAAAATGCCCTGACCACTAGCAGAACATCTTGGAAGGAGTCCGCCATTTTTCCTGCTTCTGCAGGGCTCTTTGCAATCTGCTCATTCCTTGATATTCATACTTCAGGAAGAACATATTATTTAGAAAAAATGAGATCTCAAAGACGTCCATGTCTGGCAATATGGCACACATACTGGATGAAAGAGAAAGAGAAAAGGAATGTTTTTTAAGTGCCTGGCATACTACCAAAAACTAAGGAATGCAGAGAGTTCCAAACGAAGTGATGGCCACTAGAGAAATGCAAATTAGAAAGCTGAGATTGCACCTCATCCCAAAAAGAATGGCCATCACCAAGAAATCAAACACTAACAAATGCTGGTGAAGATGTCAGGAAAAAGCAACTCTCCTTCATCGTTGCTGGGAATGTAAACTAGTACAAGCAGATATTGATACAAGACCCTGCAAAAAGCTAAAACTAAAAATTCCATTTGATCCAGGTATTTACTTATAGTTAGTCATCATATCGAGTCACACGTGCATGCTCATTTTATAGTCGTGTAATTCCTAAGAGCTAAATCTTGGAAACAGCCCATATGCCCAGCAATAGATGAATGGAGGGCTGAAGATATAGCTCAACAGCATAGTGTCTGCCTGAAAAGTACAAGGTTCTGAGTTCGATTCCTGGTACCAAAAAATTAGATGAATGGATAAGGAAAGGTGGTATTTATACACAATGGAATATTACTCTGCCATAAGGAAAGATAAGCTGGAGGGATTCTTGGGGAAATGGATGCAAGTTGGGAATATAATGTTAAGTGAAATATGTCAGGCATACAAACTTAAGTAATCCACACTGGTTTCTTTTATGTGTGAGAAAGGGAGAGAGAACACACAGAGCGTAGGTAAGCAGGAAGCAGGGAGATCATTTTCAAATGGATGGGAAAGAAGAGATTGGAGGCTGGAAGAGGAAAGGAAGGAAAAGGGGATGGAAAAAAGCACTGAAAGGGGGAAATGAGGAAAGCAGGGCTTTTGCACTTGACAATGGGGAAAGAGCTGGAGCAAGCCGAAGGTGGGGGAGGGTGAACAAAGAACTCAGGTGTGTGCAACAACGCATTACCGGCTCCTCGTGACCAGTGCAATTGTCATGTGCCGCGCACTTGTACTGCTTAGTTTTTTAAATGTAGTCATGGCAGAAACCAGCGCTGCTGGGCTCAGATTTTACGGCCTCGCTGAGCACAAAGGGGTAACTTCAAAAGCTCCCTAGGGGTGAGAAGCTCACAGGAGATCTCTTCATGCAGGAGACCCTGCCAGGCAGCCCGTTTACAACCAGGATGGACCTCCCAGACATGGACAAGCCCTTTTCGGGGTCTAAGGGAAATTTGTTCCACCTAAACTCTGACGTTGGAGTTCAGTCTCGCCCAGTAAATCATAATTCCAAACTGATGCTCGCACCAGCCGCAGATGCTTGCTGCCCGAGTCTCCTCCACAAGTCACAGAGAGCTAATAACCACAGCAGAAAAGCACGATAAATACAACCACAGCAAAATTAATAACTTCTGAGCATTCAGAGAAAAAAATGACAAAGCTTTTCTAGAAGAAAATGTTTGCAACACATATTAATTGAGAAGGAAATTATTCACAATTTTTATTAAAAATTCCTATAAACCCATGAGGAAAAGGAGACATGAGAAGAATAGACAAGAATTGAATCAGCATCTTCAGGAGAGAAAATAATCAATAAGCCTATTTAAAAGGTGCTAAACTTCAGTAGCACTCAGAAAAATACAATGTTGGAACTCCAGTAAGATGCCATCTCAGACCCCCCTGATTAGCTAAAAATTTAAGTCAAATAGTATGAAGTGTTGGAAAGATGCAAGTAGAAATATATTCTGTTCCCATTAACTATAAAACTACTAGGGAGGGGCCGGCGAGATGGTTCAGTGGTCTAAAGCGCCTGCTTAGGAAAAGCTCAGGCAACTGCAGGGACTGCGGTTCGATCCCCGGCACCACATGCTGCGCGAGCCCCCACCACCAGGGCAGGCTGAGCCAGCCACAAAATAAATAAAATAAAGAAACAAACAAACACAACAAGCAAACAAATAAATAAAAATAAAATTAAAAAAAAAAATAAAACTACTAGGGATTATGGGTACATCATTTGAACATTTGCATGTCCAACACTTAAACAGTCTTACTCCACCAGTGGAAGTAACTCGTTCAAGGACACAAGCACCACGAACTTTATATTGTTGTCTATGTAAAGTAGAATAGTGTATATCATCCACATTGTAAGTTGCTGTCACATACAGTGGGGTGGGTCAATCTCAGAAGTACGATGTTGAACAAAGAAAGTCAGTAAAGAACGTTACATGCCTCCAAAGGTACAGGAAAGACAAATAATCCGAGGCATGGTGGTGCATGCTTGTAATCTCAGCACCCAAGAGGCTGAGGCAGGAAGATCTCCATGTGTTCAAAACTAGCCTGTTACATAGTGAGGGTCTGTTGCAAAGGAAGAAAAAATATATAACAACCAACACATATTTTATATTTATAAAATAAAGCAAGGGACCAAGAAGTCTCTCAGAAAAGTGGTCAAGAGAAGAGACCAGAACTCTCTGTGTACTCCAGTGTCTTCAAGATTTCTACCTACTTTCTCTTCCAGTAGATTTAGTGTGTCTATTTTAATGTTTAGGTGTTTGATACATTTTGACTTTAGGTTAGTGCAGAAACTGAAAGAGTAAATAAAATCCAAAAGGCACGATTGACATTATGAAGGAGAAACTGCTCAGAAGAAAAGAACAATAGGATAAGGAAAAGGATAAAAGAAAGAAGGGAGGGAAATATATATGTGCGCGAGACAGCTAAGGTAGTTGCACTACTAATTTCTATTGATTTATTAAAAGGAACAGCTAATGCTTACTTTTTATTTTTTAAATTTCTGAACAAATATTGCATGTTTATGCTGGCAATCTGAACAACTTACTTAAAGATAACAATATGGTAACAAGCACTGATGATTTTCTATCATCTTATTTTGAAATTTTGTACCATTCTTAATGTTTTATTTATTTATTTATTTATTTTGAGCAGAATAGATTTATTAGGGGAAAGAAAGCTCCTGTCCGAGAGAGGAACAGGAGGGGGGCCCCTGAGTGGGTTATCACCCCTTAATTTTTTTTATTTTTTATTATCTTTAAGATATATATAATAGGGGCCAGGGAGATAGTTCTGTGGCACAAGTGCCTACCTGGCAAGTGGAAGGTCATGAGTTCTAACCGCGGTCCCACCAAAAATAAAATTTTATATATAATATATATATATAATAAAAGGGGCAAGTAAAAGGTTCACCGTGTTTGTTGTTTCTCTTTCTTCTTCACACATATATATTTGTCTTTATCTTTTTCCAAATGAAAAGATGACCATGAGCAAAGTCTCAATGTGCCAGCAATTCCATCTTGTATATATTTTGCAAGTACTCTTTTGCTTCTGCCCAGTGTCTGATGAAAACCATTTTAATGTAACTAGAAAATAACAGCATCAATTTTCCCCTTTGGCTGCTTGTGGACAGGCGTAATGACACAGCTTGTCTCTCATCAGAGGGGTCTTACCATGATGTTTTGTGTCACCCTCATTTCCAAAAACCTAATCTCTGGAGTAGCTCACAGATACTAACTTGATGGATACAGAGCTGGTGTGTGTCACTGGGCCCATCTTCTCCCAGTAGTTTCTTCCGACTGCTGGTTTCCAACG
>PVKN010040353.1:0-10580 GCA_004027915.1 Capromys pilorides
TTTTTTTTTTTTTTTTTTTTTGTCTTTTTGAGACAAGGTCTCACTCTGCAGTTCAGGCTGGCCTTGAGCTCACTTTTGTAGCTCAGGCTGGTCTCGAACTCACACTGATCTTCCCGCCTCAGCCTCCCAAATGCTGGGATTGTAGGCGTGCACCACCATGCCCGGCGCAGCTCATTGTTTTTCTTCAGTAAATAATGCTGAAGAAAAACTGTAAGTTTCAGATCCAACACACCTGTCTAGATAACGGTGCGGTTCTGATAACGTGCCTTGAAAATCTGGCCTAATGATCTCACCTAGCAGGCTTTCGCTATTCCTCTCCATCGCCGGGAACTGAGCCCAGCCCAGGCTTGCCCTGGGCGAAGGGCGAGGCCAGGGCCTTCCTTCCCCTGCCGCGGCAGCCCCTCCCTGCCCCCTGGGGAACGGTTCTTTGCTTCGTGCTCTGACTGAGCCAAGCACCAAAGTAATTGTGCACCCCGGGACCGTCATTAGCACCTAGAAGCTCTGCGCGCCTTCCCGACAAGCAGCTCTCTGGGGCTGACAAGTTGCAAAATGGACCTAGGTGGATCAAGGAAAGAAACAACTCGTTTCCAGCAGGCAGGCGGAGGCAGCTCTGAGTGAGGCTGCAGGGCTTGGCAGATTGACAAGCGGCGAGCGGAGAGCGTTTGTGCTGCTGAGCTATCTCCCCAGCAGGTCCGGAAGGAGGAGAGATAAAGTGGGCGCGGAGGACCGTTGCTTCAGCTGCCAGAGCCGCGGTCCCGCTTGCTCGTCATTATTATCATTTAAGTCCTGTCGAATTATATATATATATATATATATATATATATATATATATATATATATTTTTTTTTTTTTTTTTTTTTTTTTTTTTTTTTTAAATGGGGACAGCCTGTTGAATCTACCTAACTTCGTAAAGTTTCTCAGTGAGGCTCTTTTTTTCATCTTCCCAGTTAGCACCTGCGCTCAGAACCTCCCTTCTTCTCACCTTGTCTCTATAATAGCTGTTCATTGGTGTTCTGCGCATCCGCCCTTTTTGGCCCTTCCCGGCCACCTCGCCCGCAGGGCCTGCTGCCCAAGGCTGTGCCTTTCGTACCAGGCACAACCTCGATGTGCATGGCGCCCCCTAGGGACCATTCTAATAACACGCGAAACAAAACATCAAGGGAGGTTTTTTTTGCATAAATATTACATGGCATTCTACCGTAAGAGGTTTTTGTTTGCCTTGTAAATTTTTATTGGACAAAATAAATTTCGTCTTAATTACTTTATACTCGTTGCTGGGACAAATATCCGACACTCAAAATGAAGGCAGGAAAGGTTTATTTAGCTCACAGTTGCTGGAGGTTTCAGTCCATATTTAGCGGGCCCAAGGCTGAGTGGAACAGGGCAGAGAGCATCCAGTTCATGGTGGCAAAACAGCAACAACCACAACAGAGACAACTGACCAACCAGGGCGCAGAGAGCAACAGCAGGAGTCTGTCTGTCTGTCTCTCTGTCTCTCTTTATATTATATTCAGGCTCTTCGCCTTAGGCCACACCCATAATCCCAGCTATACTCAGACCGATAACCCCATCAGTACTAAAACACATAATCCCAGTGGATCAAGAGTCAAGTAATCCCAGCAGTACTCAGACCCATAGTCTCATCAGTACTAAAACACATAATGCCAGTGGATCATGACTCAAGTCTCAAACTCTAGAAGTCCCCGCCCCATGATTGCATGAGGCTTTGGGGAACTAGACATAAACCATAACAATTTTAAAAAATAAATACATTTTATTGGTACAGTTTAGTATGCATAATAACACGTTGTAGACCACTTGCACCTGTGCATATTTCTTGCTTATTTTCCCACCCCTCCCCACTCCCTCTTCCCCTTTTAATTTTTTCCCATTTCTTATTCACAAACGCTTGTTTCCATTTTTTCCTTTTATTCTCTTTGGTTTCCTTGTTTCTTCTTTCCTTTCCCCTTTCCCCCTCTTGTTCCGCTCCCCATATTAACATTTTCTTTCCACTTCCCAGTATCTATTACACATTTTGGGTAAGGGTTGTTTAGTTTTATTCTATTCTATTTTTCTTTTTGAGACAGGGTCTCACTGTGCCATTCAAGCTGGTCTTGAACTCACTTTGTAGCCCAGGCTGGCTGCAAAATTGCATCGATCCTCCTGCCTTACCCTCCCAAATGCTGGCATTACAGGCGTGCGCACGAGGCCCTGGCTACTACACATTTTAGTCCTTATTTACACTTTCAGTTTCTCACATCAGAAAAACAGCATGGTGGGCCGGGGAGATGGCTCAGTAGAGTAAGTGCTTGCCTGACAAAAACAAGGACCTGAGTTCAATCCCCCGTTCCTCAAAAAAAAAAGAAAGAAAGAAAAACAGCATGGTATTTACAAGTGTCTGATTTACTTCAATTTCATTTTAAGAGTATGGTCTCAAGGTGTATTGATTTATCTAGAAATACTTAACTTATTCATGTTTTATGATAAAGTAGTACTCCATTGTATAAAGCAAAACCCCCATCTTCCAGGTGTGGTGGCACATGCCTATAATCCCAGCAGTCAGCAGGTTGAGGCAGGAGGATTACTGTTGAGTTCTGATGTCAATTTCAGTAATGTGAGTTTACAGCCAGTGTGAATCATATAATGAGACCTTGTACCAAACAAACAAACAACTTGTTTTTATTCATTTTATTTATTTATTTATTTATTTATTTAGTCTTGTTTTTTTGTGGGACCAGGGCTCAAACTCACCACCTTGCACTTGCCAGACAGCCACTTGTGCCACAGAGCTGTCTCCTCAGCACCTATTTTGTCTTTTTGAGACAGGATCTCGCTATGCAGTTCAGGCTGACCTTGAGCTCACTTTTGTAGGCCAGGCTGGTCTCGAATTCACATCGATCCTCCTTCCGGCCTCAGCATCCCAAGTGCTGGGATTACAGGCGTGTGCCACCACGCCGGGCCCTAAACAATTAATTTAAATAAACAATAAAAAGGGCCAAAATGTACCTCACTGTGAAAACCTGGATTTAATTTTCAGTAACAACGGGGCTGGTGAGACAGCTTTGTGGCACAAGTGCCTGCCTGGCAAGTGCAAGGTCATGAGTTTGAACCCAGGTCCCGAAAAAAAGAAAAAGAAAAAGAAAAAAAAATTTCAGTAATAAGCCAGGCGTGGTGCCGGAGGCCTGTAATCCCAGCACTTGAGTTGCTGAGGCAGGAGGATCAGCGTGAATTTGAGACCAGCCTGGGCTACAAAAGTGAGCTCAAGGCCAGCCTGAACTGTAGAACAAGACCCTGCCTCAAAAAGACAAAAAAAAAAAAGTTAACAGAAATAAAAGCGAAGTCACAAAGTTGGAGTTTCCTTTGACCGCATCTCTCTCCTGGATATTCTAATGGACAGGCCATCCAGAGCTGGTAACAGTTGGGTACCAAAGTAGGAATGGTGCAGTTAGGGCACTTGCCTTTGTACTACATAGCAATGCCTGTATGTTAAAGGAGAGAACTGTCTTCTTTCTCCCTCTCGCGGCTGCAGACGAGGCCAAATACTCGCACCGGCTGGGCCGGTGCTCCACCACTGAACCACACACGCAGCCCTTATATTTTACTTTGCTAAATTGCTCAGATTAGTCTCAAGCGTTCCATCTTTCTGCCTCAGCCTCCTGAGGAGCTTGCTGAGGTACCAGTTGAGGACCAGCGTGCCCAGCTGAGAATTCCGAAATAGCAAGTAGGATGGGTGCTGGCTTACTCAACTGCCAATACCATTAGACAAATGGACACATTTTATTTTATTTTATTTTATTTTATTTTATTTTATTTTATTTTATTTTATTTTATTTTATTTTATTTTATTTTATTTTATTTTGACAGAGTTAGAATTTGAGCAGAGCATGGTAGAACATGCCTATAATCCTAACACTCAGGAGGTTGAGGCAGGAGAATCGTTGTGAGTTCAAGATCAGCCTGGGCCACAGTGAATTCAAAGATAACTTCAACTGCAGAATGAGACCTTATCTTAACTAGACTGGCAGACAGGCAGACAGGCAGGCAAGCAAACAGACAGACAGACAGACAGACAGACAGACAGACAGACAAAAGAATTTGGAATTTCCCTGCCCCAGCCCACCAGAACTCAGAGATTATAGGGGTGCAACACCGCGCCCGGCCTCCCTTTACCTCTCGGCTCCAGATTTCTGCTTTTTCCACACGTCGTCTCATTAAATTCCCTCACACGCTGCTGGCCAAGTCTCCAGCCAGTCTTCCTTTTCCCTCCAACATACTGTGTTCTAAAAGGAGTTGTGGGCTCCGCCAGGTTTCCCCAAACACACCTGGAGCAGAAGGCCGCGGAGGGGTTCTCTTAACTCCACCACACTCCGGTCTCTCCCGGCTAGGCGAGGCCAGCAGCTCTGCGCAGACGGGCTGGCCTTGAACCCGCGATGCTGAGGCCGCCCACAGGGCGGGGCGGGAGGTGTGCCTGGGTGGCAGGAAGTGGGCGGAGATTGTCCCTAGAGGGCTCCTGGACGGGGGCCACTGGGAAAAAGAGGAATTTCCTTGTTATCAGTTCCACCTTGTGGGTTGCTCAGAATGGAGAACGCGAAGGGCAAGGAGGTGAGAGTTTTTTGTGTTTGTTTCCGGCGTTGTGGGTCTGTTGTTTGTCCTCTGCACCCTTGACCCATCTTTTGGGGAAAAAGAAAATGTTTTAGAATTGACTCTTGTTTTAAAAAGTCCCAGACCCGGCTGCAGCTGGTGTCAGAGTGGGAAGGTAAGGAGAGACGAGGGAGCTGCGTGTGGGGTGCGCGCCTGCCACCCCAGCGCTCAAGGCTGAGGCAGGAGTATCACCGTGAGTCTGAGACCCACATGGGGCACGCCAGGCCAAGCTGGACTACACAATGAAATGCTGTCCAAACCAGAAGGGAGGGAGAACGCTTCCTGCGGATGGCGGGAAGAGTCGGCGGTCGGGTCCATCTTGGGGTGCAGTGAAGTGGTCCAGGAGCGGAGGGGAGGCGCAGGGGCGATTTTAGGATGAGCTGATTGAGCTAAGAGTAGAAAAGCATGAAACCCCACATTTCCTTAAGACGGTCACTGGTACTGGCACCTAACTGGGCCCCATCATCAGGGCCCTGATCCCTGAGGATGCCCAGAGGCCGGGTCTGGTGACCACCGATCCTGGCCCCAGAGTTTCCTTTGTGGAGAAATCAGGCCCTCGGGCCCTCTTTGCCAGATCCGAGCCATTTTCAGCTTTCTCTGTTTTCAGACTTTTGTGAGGCCCATGGTGAGTACTTTGTGAAAGGACTATGCAAATGTAAGTCCTGAATATAAATGTGAAAAACTGCTGCAGAGATGTAAAAGTGCCATACAAATGTTAATCTGTGTCGACTTCCACCAGGGGGGACTGGAAGGGATGCAGATTTGGTGGCCCAAGCCTCAAGGTTTAGTTCATCTCTTAGGACCTGCGTGCCCTTCTGTAGTAACCTCTGCACCATAAAAATCAAGTCCCTGTCGTGATATTGGCTGCTGAGTGAATGGAAAGAAAGCGCCTCCTCGCAGTACCTGGGAGAAGAGACGGGCTCCAAATGCATTAGCTTCTCCGTAAACAACTTCTCGTTGTGCTGCACCTTTGTTCCCTTTACTTTTGTTTGCTGGTTTTTGAGAGCGGGTCTTGCCCTGCGGTTCAGCCTGGCCTCCGGCCGTGTCTTGCACCTACCCCGACCTCCCAATGCTGGGATTACAGCCGCGCAGCCCCACACCCAGCGCTTTTAATTCTGTTAATCAGTGTTTGCTGTGTATCTACCAGGAGAGGGAAAGGAAAAACTCCGCCATGTACAATTGAACGAGTCCTGTAGGCGGGTGATCAAGTCCACAAGCACGAGTAAAATCTGAGCAGACAGTGGTGAGCGTAAGGCTACTGTGGTATGTCGGAGATTAGATTCTGAAAGGCTCAGGAAGGGTTCCCTGATGAAGCGACACTTACGATGAGCCTGAGAAATGGGAGAATGTAAACTGAGCGGGGCTTAGCGGAGCTGGTCTGTAATCCCACCCCTCGGAAGGCTGAGACCGGAGGATCAGGGCCAGCGTGAGGCAGTCGATGCAGTAGCCTTTGGGGGCCTTAGAGGTGGGGTTTTCTTAAGATGAGTCTGGTGGGAACCAGCAGAGCCTTGACTGACCAGTCCATCTGCCCGCAGGGAGCCGGCCCAGGGAGATCGGCAGAAGAGCAGGGAGGCGACCGGGACCGGCAGCCTAGCACGTCGAGAAGCTCCTCCTCCTCCGCAAAGGGACTGAAAAGGAAAAAATGTGTGGAAAATGGCAAAGGTAAGAGGTCCAGGAATCCTCTTGTCTTTCTGCCTTAGGACTAAGAAGCCCACGGAAGTTTTCTGAAGGAATAGAAGAAGCAGGGAAGCAACTCCCAACCCACCTTCTGCACCCCCACGCTTTCCTTGCAGCTCGGCTTAAGGGCCCCCTGCCAGGCAGCCCAGCTCCTGCAGTCACTTAGTTTCGTTGCTCCTGTTGCTTGGTGCGGTGGCTCCCGCCTTGTGAGGCTTTGGGGACAAATATCCCAAAGTCTGAGCTCCCATCTGTTGACGATCCATGGGCCTTTTTTTTTTTTTTTTTTTTTTTTTTTAAACACAAAGCCTCACTTTGTAGCTCAAGCTGATCTTGAACTCGCAATGGTCCTCCTGCCTGAGCCTCTTGAGTGCTGGGATTGCGGGTGTGCACCACCACACCCAGCCATCCACGTTCTATTTTAAAAAGAATCTGTGAAAATGGGTAACCATGATAGGAAGTGGGCAGAAGATTGGCTGCAGTTTGCACTTCATAGGTAAAACCTCCCTGTGCCTGCTGGGTACTGCACTCTCAGTCAGCCCTAGTCCTGGATGCTGGAGTGACGTCCATAAGTGTTCTGTGCACCCAGTTGTGTCCTCCTGTGCTGAGCTACTTCACTGGGGCCCCACGGTAGCAGGAGGAACCACAGAGCACCAGCCCAGGCAGCAGGCAGGGGCACGGGAGCAGCATGGGGCTGCTTGCGCAGCATCCCCGGCTGTTTATTTTGGTCCTGGTCCAGACAAGAGCAGTCTCAGGTCTCAGGCACTCGACTAAGCCCCAGAAGAGCCGGTGCACGCCAGCAGCGTGAGCTGCAAAGGTGAAAGTGGGATTTAGAAGCGCAGGGTCTTGGGTCAGACTTGCCCCCTGGAAGCTCTGTGGCTCTTCCAGAGCATTAACTAACCATGAGGTTCGCACCTAGAGGGCTGGGCGGAATGCTTTGCAGATTCACATACCCGGTGCAGACAGGAATCGGTAACTCTGTCCCGCTGTCCTCCCCATCCAGAGAAGAAGGAACAAGGTCATGATGCGCAAAATCCCCGGAAGAAGATGGCAATTCCTCCCCTCCCTGCGGAGCTGCCCCCCATCAACTGTGTACATCGAGACGTCCTGCGGGGCTGGTGCCAGCAGCTCAAACTCAGCACCAAGGGACAGGTGTGGCTGAGTGTTGCCTGGGTGGGCAGGGAGCAGGCGGGGAGCCCTGTGCTGACCCTGCTTCTCTTCTGTCTCAGAAACTAGAAGCATACAGGCGGATCTGTGAACGCGCCTACCCGCAGCAGAAGGTAACTTGCATTCATTGACTCATTTGGAAACACACAGGATGGGGCTGGAGAGATAGCTCCATGGCACAAGTGCCTGCCTGGCAAGTGCAAGGTCGTGAGTTCGAACACTGGTCCTACAAGAAGAAAAAAAAAACTGGAAGCACACAGGTGTGCATGCACGCAGATGCACACATTCCGCAGTTATTTTGAGGCAGGCTCACTAAATTGCCCCTGTGGGACTAGAATCCCTATCCTACAGCACCCACTTCTGGAATTACCAGTGTGTGCCTGCGCTCACCAGAATGTTTTATTTGCTTTTTTAAAGAAAAATCCACAAGGCAAAAAGAGTTGGTTCTCACAATCGGTTTTGGTGTTGCACACCCGTAATCCTAGCACTCTGGAGGCTGAGGCAGGATGATCAATCACTTGGAGTTTGAGACTCACCTGGGCTACAAAGTGAACTCAAGGCCAGCTTGAACTACACATCGAGGCCCTGTCTCAAAAAGAGCCCCCCTTTCCCCCAAAAAAAGAACAAAACTTGGTTCTCACCCTAGCCACTTATTTAAACATCAAAAAGTGATCAGAGCACCAGGCCCAGTAGAGTACCTGTGACCCCAGCAAGTAGAGGTCGGAGGGCCTGGGGGGCCAACCTCAGCCACAGAGAGAGACCCCAGTTAAAAAGAAAACAAATCAGCAGCAAAGGCCTAGTGCTGTGACCCTGCAACCCACGAGTTTGAGGCAGCAAGGGGTGAAGGGCAGAGGCCAGCCTGGGCAGGTTCGCCCGGCCTACCTCACAGTGCACTGATCTTGCCATTAATTCTGTTGATGTGCTTTGGCCTCCATGGTGGTAACAATCACCATGGGGCATCTATCTGTGCGTGACCTACCTTATCTTTTTTCCTCATTCTCTCTTCCCTTCAATCCTCCCTTATAAAACTGTTTCCATTGTTTTCCTTCCTTTTTAATTGTTTTATATAAATTTATTAAATACAAATGTGAGGCCCAGTCTCCCTATCTCCCTACCCTCTCCCCTTGTTTCTCCTCCCACTTGAAAATTTCCTTTCTCCTCCCCTCCCCTCATCCATTTAGGTCCTCATTTACCTTTTGGATTTCTCACACAATAGAAAAAGATGTGACTCAAGTTTTTCCTTGTTTGAGAGAGTCACTGGGCAGGCCAGGCTGAGCTTGAACTCACAGGGGTCCTCCTGGCTGAGCCTCGCTTGCTTGGGACTATAGCCTTGGGCTGCTATGGCCAGCAAGTACATCCTTTATGTCAGTGTAGTACTCCACTATATATGAAAACTACATCTCACCAATGCATCCACTGGTGGGCTGTTTCTGAGATTTAGCTGTTAAAAACTATGTAAATCAGACTCATAATGATCTTCCTATTTTCAGCCTCCCAAGTGCTAGGATTACAGGTGTGCCACTATGCCCAGTCCAGTTGCCATCTCAGTGCCACACACACAGACACAAACACACACACACACACAGAGCTTGTGGTCCCTGGACTCTGCCAGAGCAGGCGCCTTAGTCCACTGAGTTATCAAGCTGACCCTTTTTCCCATTCTGTAGCCTATTTACTCGGTTGGTTTCTGTTGCTGTGGGAAAGTTTTGAGATGGTTGTTACTTATGTTTTGGAGACAGGGTCTCACTATGCAGTTCATGCTGGCTTTGATTCTTACTTTTGCAGCCCAGGCTGATATCGAGCTCACAGTGATCCTCCTGCCTCAGCCTCCTGAGTACTGGGAGTATAGGTGTTCACCACCAGGAAAATCTTGTCAATAAAATGAGATCCTAGTAATATTATAATATTTGTGATATTTCCTGAAGAATTGGGGCTTTGTTCATGAAAGTCTTGCCTCCATCTTTGTCTTCAGGAGTTCTACGTGTCTTATCTTCTAATCTGCTCCGTGGACCCTTGGGCCTGTTTCCCCCTCCCCCCCCCCCAATACCATGCTGTTTTTTTGTTTTGAATCACAGTAGCTGTATAGGATAATTTCTTTTTTGAAAAGAAATGTGTTTTTTTTTTTTTTAATATCATAGTTTATTTATTATTTATTTATTTGTTCATTTGTTTTTATCTATTATGGCTAGCTCATCCTGCCCTGGGAGTGGAGTGGGGCTAGCGCAGCCTGTGGTGCGGGGGATCCAACTGTGGTCCCTGTGGTTGCCTAAGCTTGCCTGAGCAGGTGCTTTTAGACCGCTGAGCCATCTCGTCGGCCCCTAGGATAATTTCGAGTTGGCGTAACAGTGCCATTGGGCCAAGGCTGGGCCTCAGCGGTGGGGCAGCTACCACCGAGCCACGCTCTGCTGCACAATGCACTCAGGTCACTGCCCAGTGTGAAAACACAGCCAGGCGTGGTGTGTGCTTGCAGTCTTGACAGTCTGAAGGATGACCACGGAGGATGCCACGATTCTAAGGCCAGCCTAGGATATACATCGCGAACTCACAGCCACCTGGAACTACACAGTCCAGTGAGACCCTGTGTCCAAAGGTTTAAAAAAAAGAGTAGAGAAACTGTTTTATTTCATTTATTTATTTTTTAACAACCGGCGATTGAACTCAGGCCCCGCGTTTGTCAGACAAGCGCTTATTCTACCTGGCTATCTCCCCAGCCCCTGAAACTGCTGCATTCTGTCCTTCCTCCTCTATCCCAAGTCCCTATCACTCCCCACTCCCTCCTGACACCGGTGGTGAAGCCCAGGTGCGCCCTACCCAGGCCTACTTAGGGCTTTTTCTCTTCTGCACCAGGGCTTTACTGGGTTTCCAAGGTAGGACTCACAGTCCTGCTCAGCCTCCCTCCGTGGGCCAGCAAACCTAGGCTAGCCCTAACTCTGAGAAGAAACAGCTACACCGCACACTCTATTTCTTTGTTCCTTGGTTGTTTGTTGTAGCAATACAAGGAATTGGACCCAGGGTCCCTGCCCCGACCTACACTCCTATGCCTTTTGTTTTGAGATCAGGTCTTGGCTTTGAGTTGCTCAGGCAGGTCTCAGACTTTT
>PVKN010040354.1:0-10735 GCA_004027915.1 Capromys pilorides
AAGAAGTGTTGAAGAGGCTGTGGGGAAAAAGGAACCCTTCTTCACTGCTGGTGGGAATGCAGACTGGTGCAACCATTATGGAAATCAGTGTGGAGACTCCTTTAAAAATTAGAAATAGAAATTCCATTTAATCCAGCTATCCCCCCACAGAGAATTTTCCCAGAAGAACTCATAGTGATGACCTGTAGGGTGCTCTAGTAAGAAAACAGTCCTGCTCTTCTCACATTGAAGATTGGTTAGTTTATGCATAACAGAAATCTGAAGATGCCTTTCACAGGAAAATATCTGCCATGGAAACTAATTATAATGACTTGTCACCCCTACTTCTTAGCACCCCTTTTTTCTAGAACCTTAGCTGTGGCATTAGTTGAGGTCACCCTGGCTAATTAGAGATGAAGCATAAGGTGTCTGCAAGCCCTAACCTTCTTGTGTGAGGTATGTTTAATTGGGTCATTTGCTTCTGCCCAATTATCTACTGATTCTCTATTTCTTCCTGACTACTTTTTTTTAAATAGTCTTAGCCCCCAGCCACAGCATGTGGCCCTGGCTGAGAGTCTATGAGCTCTGGGTTTGCTATACCATAATGAAATCCTAGTCTACACCTGCCCTGTGCTCCCAAGCCTATAATCACACAATAACCACTGGTGAACACCATATGAAGTTTAGCTCCTACACCTGTATACTAGGTGGATATTTACCAAATGCCATCCTGAGCCAATATACTACTGACCACAGGCCCAAGGATAGACTCTTCTAGTTTAGCCAAATCACAGGCCTAGGTTCGATCTGCTACAATGAATAGAAGAAAGGCTCATGATGCAACTATGTGACCCACACAGGCATTTCTGGTATGGGAGGCAGTGTACAAGATGGGACATGTGAAAAGCAAGCAGATTAGGTTAAAAAATGACTGATAGATATAGGCTGAGAAATACAACAATCTTACTGATGTATAGATTTGTCCAGCCTCTGCCAGTTGACTCAGTTTGCCAACTCTACCCCTCAAATTTATAGGCTCCTAAATGCCACTTTTCTACTTCATAGGGCAAGACCCCAGTTTTATTAGCTGTGTTTGACCTACCACAATAGGGCCTGCATGAGAATTTTATTTCCAGTCAACTAGAGTGTCCTAAGAAACCCCTCAGAAATGAATGCAAGTGCTCTAATAGGGGTGATGACCACAGGATTCCTCCTTGATAACTCAAGGTCTAATATAAGATGCCTCAATAGCCCAGACTGTTAAAAAAAAAATCAGTATTTAAGATCCATAACTCACAATCAGACACTGTCAAATAATATGACCCAGTGCAGATCCCCCAAAGTGTTCTACTTACGTGGGGACACATCTTTTCATTGTCTGAAGGTAAACTGTGTGGGCAAATGTGTCCAGGTTTTCCTCACTGCTGAACTCTCCATTTCTATAGCCCAGGAGATAGAGATGACTATACACCCTGACAACAGCCCACACAGGCAAGGAACATTGCTAGCCTCAATCTTAATAAGCATAGGAGTAGCCATCAGAGTAGAGACCAGTATAAGAGGAATCAGGACTTTTGTAGGGCTGTACTATTGGCTGTCCTGTGAAATAAAAAATGACTATGACATCAAATGAGTTGCTGGCTCTCTATTTTCCTTCAAAGCCAGATTAATTAATTGGCAGTAATAATCCTGCAAATTAGGTGTGCCTTACACCTTTTCACCACAGAAAAAGGGTGGTATATGCATCTACATGGGAAAAAAATACTGTTTTTAAGTAAACCAGTCAGAGGTGGTCACCACCAAGGTCGGAAAATTAAAAGACAAGTTCACACAGAAGAAAAAAGAACTAAAAGAGGGCTAGAGTTAGATTGTAGGCCAATAGATATCATGAGTCCTGCCCTTAGTGGGGCCACTGCTGACTGTCTTGTTACTGGTGACAATAGCACCAGGCCTCCTAATGAGACCCAGAGTGATGACAGTCATTAAAAGGGCCACTGCTGGATCCTGACTAATATAGCCCTCTGGGAGATGGTGATGCCCTGTAAGACTGGATATGTATATGGAATCAAAGGGGAAAAGTGATGAAGAAAAGACAACTTTAGAAAACTAAAATTCCGGGCCAGCGAGATAGCTCAGTGATCTAAAGCACCTGCTTAGGCAATGCGGGGACTGAAGATCAATCCCTGACACCACATATGCTAGCCCCAACTCCAGGGCAGGCTGAGCCAGCCATAACATTAAAAAAAAAAAAAAATTAATTAATTAATTAATTAATGGAAAAACTAAAATTCAAGACCAAAATGGAAAGTTAACACAAAATAAATGTCTTGTTTTGCTTCTGATACTTTGCTTATACAACCCACCTCAAATACCCTATAATTAACCATGTTCTGTTCTGCCGCTATAGCTCGTTCTGTGTGTTTCTGCCTGCAGCTTCTCTATAAGGCTGCACCAACAAAGGCTCAGGGCTCAAACTTTAGAATACACAGTTCCTTTGAGCCCACCAGCATAATACAGTTTCCTTCCCTCCTGTCCAAGTACTGCTCAGGTTCTTCCCCTCTAGCAAATCTAAAACTGCTATAATAGTATCTCTCCTTTTCACATTTGCATAGTTCTCAATACACACAGTTGAAATAAAAACATCAAATCAGTAGCTTTTATCTTTGCTTGGTTCAACTATGTGGTAAGTTGATGTGTCATTCTTTCTCTCTGCCAAGCTTCATTAGTCCTCTCATCTCTTCTCTGTCCCAACCCTGTCCTCTTGTTCCTCACAGTTATGGTGGTCTGGACTGAAATCAGCCTCTCTGAATCCGAACACTTCATTGTTCTGACAGCAAGGATGGTACTAAGCTCCAAGACAGCAGAAGAGATCACTAGATAGCAAAGGACCTCCTGACTGGGAATTGGCAAGAAAATGTTTTGAGATGGAATCACAAAAGAGGCATGATTCAAGAAAGACCCTTTAAGTGACAGGGAAAAACTTCTCTTCAGGTTCAATCACCTCTGCTCTCTTTTTTCTTCATTGTTATGCATAATACACTTCTTAGAGACAGGCTTCTGACAGTAAAATAGAAAAACAAAATGAGGGTCTTTAGCAAAGAAGACAGGGACAGCCCTACTTTTCAGTCAGAACCTTAATGGGAAAGAACATTTTTTTCTCTCCCTCCAAAATGCAGAGGAAAAGGGGAATAGACATGGATGAAATGGGCTCTGCCTTTGGAGAGGTGCCAGAGTTCAGTAGTTACTCTTTGGAGACAATTTCTAGTCTATTTCTGCATTCAGCTTTGATAATTATCCCATTGGCACCAACTCTGGTCAGGGAGTGAAGCTGCAGATCCCTCCAGCTGATGGGAAAAAGAAAACTTCCTGGGGCCAGGGCAGTCTCCACACCAATTGATCTCCAGCTGAAAAAAAAAAAAAAAAGAAGGACTTTATTCTTTTTAAGGCATCCCTGCAGGAGTAGAAAACGCAGCAGGAGATTTCCTTCCACAGGAAGCATGCATTCATGCTTCTCTGAAGGGAGAAGTGTTGGAGAGGTCCTTTCTGAAAACAAAATGCTAGATTGTGCAGCTCATCTATTATTTTATTTTCATTGGTAATGGTATTTTGTTAGCCATGCTGGGTCGATGAAAGCTGGTGTATTGAAAAGTTATTTTTTTTTCTGGTGAAAATAAAATCAGCTTATCTTATATCTTCCCTTTAAAGCAGCATGGTTGCACATATCCTGTAAAAAGAAAATGTCACTCTGCTTCTTTTGCTCCCATGTGACTGAACTACTTGGAAGAGAAGTTGATTTTGCTTGCTGTGGGATTGATTTTACATCTGCCTTTGAAATACGTTCTCTAAGAGCTGTTTCTAGTCTGTGTGCTGAAGATCCCAGTTGAGCTGTTAATTTCATCCTACATATGTAGTTTAAGCAAATCAAACATTTTATGCTCTTATTTGAAAGAGGTAAATATTACATTTATGACTAGTAATAAAACTTTAACTCATACTCTCGATGAATTAGTGTTGTTAAAAAATAATATGTGTAGAACCTCATGATTCTATTTGCTAATATTCTACCATGTTTGAATACAAAATAGGTCATTTTTTATGATACAACCATTGTCACACCAAAACACTATGGGCTGGGCTGGGAATGTACCATTGACAGAGGGGGGCATACTATTTCAAGAAGAAGGGAGGAATGAAAGTTAAGTAAAGGGGTAGAGTAGATGAGAAAGGAGAGGAAGAGAGGTGAGATGAGGGGATGAAAAGGGAGTGCAAGGAAGAAATGAGGTAAAGGAGGGAATTTATTGTATTCTCATAAAAATCAGTAAAATACAGCAAGAATATCTTATCTCCATGATGAAACATAAACTACAAATGCTAAGAGATTATTAAGATGGTTCTCAAACATGTACAGTTATCTATGGGATCTTGACAGAAAATTTAAACTTTCTACTCTGAAATATGGGTGATAAATTGTTCAAGACTTTGTACTCAATCTTGTATTCCTAAATTGCTGCCAGAAGATTTTGATATTTCTCTTGGTTCCTTTAGTTCTGGCCAACTCTAAGGTGTGTTTGCAAATGATGAATTGTGATATAGAGGTCTTTAATGACCCCACAATTTGAAACCTGCCAGTTGTGCTTCAAATATGCACCCTTACACAACTCTCTTTAACCCTTTTGAAATCATATTGAGGACATATCATAAATGTTTTTTAGATTCATGAATATTTTTAAAGTGTTTCTTTTACAACTTAGATAGATTTCCTTTCAGCAATCTCATTTTTATCTATGTTATCAATCACATTGTTTTCTGGGAAGTTTTAAAGAGATTTGCATTCCATCTTAGTTAAAGGTTGTATCTCTCTATCACTATGCATTCACTAGTTTTCCTTTTATTGCACTCTGTATACAGATAAATGTCACTATTAATATCTGGATCTATATTGAAATCAAAATGCTTTACTCTCTTTTCATAAGAATAACTCTAGCTAATTAATGGGAGAATGAACAGAAGAATGACAAAACTGGTTTGAAGAGGATATGGAAGGGCTGGCGAAATAACTCAGTGAACTAAGCGCCTATGTAGACAAGGGCAGCGATGGAGGTTTGATAGCCGGCACCACATGCCAGGCTGGCCCAACCCTAGTCTAGGTGAGATGGCATGTGCCTGTAATCCTAGCACTGGGGAGGCTGAAAACAGGAGAATCACTGGAGTCTGAGGTGCATAGTGAGACCATGTGGCAAATAAATAAATAAAATAAAATAAGGATATGGAAATAAGAAATTTACATAGATATAGAAAAGAAAATTTGTGTTATATGCCATAATTGTTAATACTCTTCAGTACAAAAGTGGTAATCTTTGGGTTAACTTTTCAACTGGGAAAAATGGAAATAATTTTGTCAGTTTGGTTTCACATTTTGAAATAGGAAACCAAAGTTTAGGATATTTAGGCATGTGGGTTTTAATGACTAAAATATAATAAATCTAATAGAGGTATACTTCACTAGAGACATTTATTGGGTTTATATATTAGCATGACATTAGTAAAGCACCTACTCAACTTTTTTTTCCCCTATTTCGAATTTTAAGTATTTTTTCTTAATAGTGATACTGATACAGGAGAAATATAAGTCTCAACCTGCTAGATATCACATGTACCAAGTTAGTGTACCCTGAAATTGTGTACCCTGAAATTGATGACTGAATTCCAAGGCACAATAAAGGTTAAGAATATGAAAGGTTTATTAAGAGATAGCTCCTCAAAGACAGGAATGGTGCTGAAAGTGCATTGCTGGCAAAGTTCTTTGTGAAGATAAAGCAAAGTCTCAATGTGAGTGTAGCATGGGTATAGCTAAGGTGACAAGTGTGACAGCTTAGCTAATACTGATCCCACAGAGATCGATATGTCACATAGCTAGTTATATAGCAAAGGCGTATGGAAAAAAGCAGACATTTTGGGAGAGGGATCTGTACAGATTCTGTGGTCACCACCTAGGCAACCAATGTCTATCTGGACTTACTTGACCGGGTGATGCTAAGGCATGTATATAGACCTGACCAATGTATCTCTATCCTGAGGCCTGGCTTTATTCAGATAGGTCTTGAACCAATATATATATATTTTTTTTTATTGTTTTTTTCTGTGTAGTTCAGGCTAGACTTGAACTCGCTTTGTAATCCAGGCTGGCCCCAACTTCTTATAATAGCATCCATATTCAAAATTAAATGACTTCTCCAATAAGATATACAAATTATGAAAGTCTCTTATGCTATATTTTATGGTCTTTGTGTTGATTATTAATCCTTGACATAGTTTAATTATCATAATTAGCATATAATTATTGAATTCATATTCTTTATTACATAAAAATTTTGTAACATTTCATAGAAAGTAGTTCTGACTGACTCTTGACCATTGAAGTTAACACAACCCTCGGTACCAAAACAAAAACAAAAATGAACTCCGGTCAGTATTTATTTAAAGCTCCAATTACCTCTTAGCAACTCAACTTTAAAAAAGTCAACAACTCACATCTTTGTTTAAAGTATTTTGAATGAAGAAAGGGGTAGAGAGGAAAAAAGATACTTCTGGAAGGTGGGTTACTGTCCTAATGGAGAATGCTAAATCTGGCATTTTAAATATCTGTGTAGTAAATGTTCTGTGAAACACAATATACTAGTTTAAACAAACCTTTATAAACATACTTTGAATATAAGTATGGATCCACATTTTGAATATAAGAAGAATAAATTATTAACTGGTCTTGTTGTAGATTCTGGGCTGCTTCCTACTGGAAGAAAAAATGAAAGACACACTGTCCATCACCAAAATTTCAAGAAAGACCACTTAACAACTTCCGTTCAGCTCTGCTAAATGTCTATCAGCTTAGAGATTTCTAAGACAATGACTCTGAATGAGGACCACACGTAGACAGACAGACAGACAGACAGACAGACAGACAGACAGACAGACAGACAGTGGATACACTTCCAATTCTAATTTATTTCACATAATCTAGCAACTAAACACAAAGTAATTAAAACACAGAATGTCCTGAAAAATCCAAACTTTACATCAACATAATTATAGTTTTCAAAATTAGTGAAGAATCAGAGTCACTATAAAATTTATATTGTAGCTTTCTGGATTATCATAGAGCTACTAATTAAAAATACTTGAGGGTAGTTAGGGTATTATTCTGTCTGTCTGTCTGTCTGTCTGTCTGTCTGTCTGTCTGTCTGTTTACCTGTGGTCCCCATTTGGAGTCATTGTCTTAGAAATCTCTAATATGATAGACATTTAGAAGAGCTGAAGGGAAGTTGTTAAGGGTCTTTCTTCAACTTCTGGTGATGGGCAATGTGTCTTTCATTTTTTTCTTCCAGTAGGAAGCTGCCCAGAATCTAGGACAAGACTAGTTAATAATCTATTCTTCTTATATTCAAAATGTGGGTCCATACTTACATTCAAAGTATGTCTATAAAGGCTTATTTAAACTGATATATTTTATTTTATAGAATATTTA
Source organism: Capromys pilorides (assembly GCA_004027915.1). NCBI lineage: Eukaryota > Metazoa > Chordata > Mammalia > Rodentia > Capromyidae > Capromys > Capromys pilorides. Next base: position 7,502 of record PVKN010040354.1, read on the forward strand.
CTACACAGATACTTTAAAACAAAAATGTCAGAGATAGCTAAGAAATACTGCATGTTCTTTACCTAACTGTGAACTTTGTATAGTATAGATTGATAGTAGAATGGCATATTTTTCTAGAACAAAGGCTTGCAAAAACCCTTTGACTAGAAAATTTATGAGCATTACTAATGTAGTCTATTCAGTGATTTGAAGTAAATGTTCTGAGTTAGACTTCCTAGAGTTGAATTCTTTTTTTAATAAAAAATTATATTTACTTAGAAGCATTCAGAATGTCAACAAAACAGTTGCAACTTGTTTTTTTTTTTTGTTGTTGTTGTTGTTTTGTTTTTGTTTTTTATGGGGTTCTTTTGCAATTACATAGTGGTATTCAGTAACAGAAAAACAATTATTTCATATACGCTGCATCAGAGACAACTGAAGATGAAAAACTACCGTCCCCATCTATAAGTAAATTGTGCTCTGCACCAACAAGAACCTGCTTTAAATTTCCATGTGAACTTACAACCCCCATACTGTACCATGCAAGGTTAGTGGCTACTGAAAATACCACCAGGACAGGACTATCTAACGATACATTTGGTAGTGTGTTAACTATACACACAAAAAAATGACACTGTACAGTTTAAAAAATCTTACACGGCCTTACATTTCAATTTCTTTTCTTAAAGAGGAGTGAGTTGTGCACAGGGTGGTTAAATGCTTTATAGAGAAAGAAAAAAAACTGCACTAGAACCAACTTATTCATCATTATCCTTTTCTTCATCCTCATCCTCTTCATCTTCTTCCTCCTCTTCATTCTCCTCTTTCTCCTCCTCCTCCTCTTCCTTCTTTTACTTACTTTTTTCAGCCTTGATGAGTCCCTTTTTTGCTGCATCAGGTTTTCCTTTAGCCTGGTAAGCAGCAATGCCCTTTTCATACTTTTCCTTCAGTTTAGCAGCCTTCTTCTGATATGACTGCTTACTATCTGCTCCAGTATTATTCCACATATCTCCAAGTTTCTTTGTGACATCACCAATGGAAAGGCCAGGATGTTCTCCTTTGATTTTTGGGCAATACTTAGAATAGAATAAGAAGAGAGTGGAAGGAGGCCTTTTAGGCACATTGGGATCCTTGAATTTATTTTTTGTTTCCCCTTTAGGAGGCATATAAATTTTCATTTCTTTTTCATAATGATCCTTGTCTGCTTTTGCCATGTCTTCAAGTTTTCCTTTTTCTTTAGTAGACATGGTCTTCCACTTCTCTGAGCATTTCTTAGACGACTCAGAAATTAATGGAAGCATCTGGGTGCTTCTTCTTGTGCTTCTCTCAGCAAATTTGCATAAAGAATTCATATGATAACATCTTTCCTCTTGATTTTTAGGCTATCCTTTGCCCATGGTTCCTTATTTTCCTTAGTGAGGGCTCAGTGCCCGTCTGGCTCTCGCTTGCCTCAGCACTGTCTTTGTGGAGCTCAGTGTACTGCAATGGCTGTGAGAGCATAAAGTTGAATTCAAGTTCTGCCTCTTCCACCTTTCAGTGCCTTTTGGTAAAGACGTTTAATGTCTCAGTTTTAGTGTCCACATCTGCAAATTTAGAATAATAATGAAAATGATACTGTGTGATTTCAGTGTGATTTAGTAAGTTAATGTAGGTTAAGTGTTCAGTTTAATTATGATTACGGCATAAAGAATGCTCATTAAATAGTGGCTATTAATCTATGTGAATGGTATAATTCTTATCTAGGGAGCAGTGATGCTATCCAGATAAACTGGTTTCAAGTACTATCATGAATATTTGCCCACCAGGGACTGTCACCTACTTTGCATTTTCACTGTTTCTATATCCCTTATATTTTCGCACATTCTTTGCAGTCATATATTTACTTCCCTAATGAATAAAATTTATGGGTGGTTTACATCACAGAAATTTCATCTTTCAGAGTTCTGGGTTCTAGAAGTCCAAGATCAAAATGTGGGCAGGATTGGTTTCACCTGAGGCCTTTTTCTTTGGTGTACAGATGACTCCTTCTCCCATGTCCCCACTTCTTCCTGTGCTTGTGTGCTATTGGTGCCACTCCTGTGTCCTAATCTCATTTTATAAGGTTAGCACACCAGTGAGATAGTACTAGAGCTTACCTTAATGGCCTCATTGTAACTTAAGTAGATTTTGAAAGAGCCCATACCCAAGTATAATGTTGTATCCTGAGATATTGAAAGTAGGGCTTTCATACTAGCTTTTCCAAGGGAACTAGGAACAGTGTCATTGCTGTGTCCTTATTCATTTCTAACACTAAGCACCTGCTTTTGTGCCCTATGGCACCCTGCTTCTGTGCCTTACGTTGAGTTCTTTGATGAGACTGTATCTTGTTCATTGATTTTAGTTATTAACATCTGCCCATAAGAAACCCTTGACTTTATTTGTTTTTGAAAGGTAATATTTGTGATAAAACTCAGGGTCTTTGCACTGAGCTATATCCCTTCCCTTTTATGAAGTAGGATCTCGGGCTCAAAATTGTGATCCTTCTTCTTGAACCACCCAAAGAGGTAGGATTATAGGCAAGTGTGCCACACCTCACTTCTTAAGTGACTCTATACTGCACATCTTAATTCATACCAAAATCAAAGGTTGTGTGAAAAAAACTTCTGAAAAATATCTATAGATGATTCTTATGGCTATGTATGTTCAAAAGTTCAGCACAACCGTGAACAATTTTCCAATGCTATTTCTTTTTTGGTGAAATTTGCCCTGATAAAGACAGAATATTCCATATTACAGCTGAGAGTTGAGGGTCTCAAAACATGATAATGAATGTCTGCTTGAATATGGACCTGTGTTATTATAAGCTGCTTTGATCTTAGCTGTCTCCTAAAGCCCATAAAATGCCCAAGAACAGGTACAGTGGCTGACCTATCCATTAACATGCCCCCAACCTCACCCTCCCTTCTCCTCCTTCCTGAGGAGTAGAGGTGTAACTCAAAATCACATCACGAAGGTCCCTTATCCCTTTTTATATTTTTTATTTTGAGAATGGTCTTACTAAGTCACTAAACTATCCAGTAATGACTCAGACTTTCTCCTGCATCAGGCTCTTCTGTCTTTATGACACTGTTGAATTAGAAACATGTATACATCTGGCATTAAAGAAGGTCCAGTCCTCAGTTTTGCTTTTAGTTTTGTTTATATGAAGATAGATGAAGAAAACTAAGTTCTGGAATTTATAGTGCTAAAGATATTTCATTACTCTGTTTGTGATTG
>PVKN010040355.1:0-10732 GCA_004027915.1 Capromys pilorides
AGTTCTCTTCCTTCCTTACATTGAAATGCAAATCACCTGCCCCAGGGCAGATGCAGCACCCATTTCCACAATAATCAATTACAAATTCCAGAAGCTGCCCCATGACTGCATGAGGCTTTGGGAGGGACACCTATGCACAAAACCATGGCAGGAGGTATGGGATTTCTGTGGTTTTATTCTACTTTCAAAATTAAATAAATCAGGGGATTTGGACTTACAAATTACTGATAAGGCACTCAATCCATAACTTAGGAATCTTTATTTCAAATGGTACTTTTTCCTCTGCCAGGAATAAAGGGGGCCTCTTGATCTGTTACACATCGCATTCAGGGTGAGTTAGCATTCAGGGTGAAGCCTGTGTGCTCTTCTGATAGAAAATGCAGAACCTTAGCCTTGTTCTTCAGGAAGCACAGGCCGTGTTCCTGCCAAGACCTGTATTTTAAGCAGAGTCATAGTATCTTTCTTATATGCCATTGTCTGTACAGCCCCAGTGGAACTCCCTTCAACTTGTTACAGAGAGGGTATCTTTCTTTAGAAGGCCATCAAGCTCCCAGGTTATAAAATGTGTAATTGAGTCACATCTAGAGTCATAGCTTACCCCCACCCCCGGCATGGGCACGGTTGCCAGGCACCACCTGAGGTGGCCTCTTTCTCCAGGTAAGTGTGCAGGGCTATAAACAGCAGTCCTTGGATGCCAAGGTAGCTCTCCAAGAAGGGAGGTGGCTAAGGAAGGACAGTTGTCGTGTTTCTTCTGATCCCTTCAATGTTTCAAGCACTGAAGCCAGTGTAACGGTGTTTCTGCACACAAGGGGATTTAAAAGAAAAATTCCACAGCATCGCTCTACTCTGAATGGCAGCCAGGTCCTGTTGAGGTGTGGACGTCGGGTGAGAGGTAAAGTGACGTGCTTTAGGTCGCACAGCGAAAGAGGGTTGGACTGGGGAGCTGGCTGTAGTGATCACAGCACCCGGCTGCTTCTGCTCGCCTCTTGGTGACTGGAAGTTAAGGGCGCCACGGGGCTCTGTGGGGTCACGTTAAAATGGGAAGTGCCACTCTGGTGCCTCCTGCCTTACTGGTACCCTTTCTATTGCAGGTAGTGACTACTTTGAGGAAGTCCTCCTAACCTTAAGTCACCTTTTGTAAAGAATTTCTATAGTTTCTTATGTTGGCTTTTGTACTGCAGCATGCTTCTATAAAAATACCTTTTCTAATAGCAGTTACCTCGGTCTCTCTTCTGTAGCAAAGTGGTAGTTAATTGCAGAAAGAATTTCCTCAACTATTAGAAATATATATGTATAAATATATATATTATATGTAATATATAATGTATATAATATACACTATATTATAATTATAATTATATAATTAATCATAATTATATTATGATATATATTATATTTTAGGGAAGGGTCTACAGGGTGTTCAGGGTCTCACTACTATATCAGACTCATATTGATCCGCCTGTTTACAACCTCCCAAGTGCTGGGATTACTGGCGTGCGCCACCATGCCCAGTCTCAATTGCTGTCTCACTGCACCCGGTGCCTGTGCCTGCTTGCAGGCGCTCTAATCTGCTGAGCTATTTGGCTGGCCCTATTAGAAATACTTGGAAGTGAAAAATTGCTCTTTTTGACCACTCAGATGAACCCCAGAATTTTCTCTGTAGTTTTTTTGTCAAGTCTGTAGATAAGAAAATCTGCCAGATAAGTGGCAGTCAGGAGCCATCTAAATATTGGAAGAAAGGCCAGCCAAATAGCTCAGCAGACTAAAGTGCCTGCCTTGGCAGATGCAGGAGCTGGATTCGACCCCAGGCATGTCATGCCAGCCCCACCCCCGGGGCGCCGCTTTGACAGCACTTGAGACTGGGCGTGGTGGCGTGCATCTGTAATCCCAGCTCTTGGGAGGTTGAACACAGGCAGATCACAAGTCTGTGACCTGTGTAGTGAAACCCTGTAGACCTTGTACTAAAATACAAACAAACAAACAAATAAATAAATATTGCAAGAAAAAACTAGGAGTTGGAAAATATTTATTGATACCTAAATGCAAAAGTAAGGTGAAGGGGCTGTGATGGTGTTATTATAATAAGAGTTAAGATGCAGTTTTAAGTGTTGAAACGCAGATAATGTACACTTAGGGTTTAAAGGTAGTGAAGTTAAGCAAACCATTTCCGAAAGTGTAAAGTTAGAGTTGGCTCAGAGTAAGGAAGGCTTTATAAAATGCCTTTTTCCCCTTGGTGGTGATCCTAATGGGCCCCGACCCAAGACGTTTCAGTAAATGTCCCTGCACTGTGTAATTTGATACTCTGTTCAGGCTAAATACATTCCCTATTCATGGTGCTTTGACAAGTTTAAAATTATCTGGGCTTGCTTTTCCTTTGCCTTTTTTCTTGTTTCCTAATTATTCTGCTAAGTGGCACCTAAATGAGAAAACTGGCAGGATCCTGAGGAAGGATTCTGTTCAGCAGAAATGTATTGTACCTTGGCCACGTGCCAGGCATTGTCCTGGGCTGGTGACACATTCGGGAGACCAAGCAGCACCTACTTTGGGTTTCAGAAAGGGCTTTTCGGCTTTACGACAACTTTGTAAGCTAGGTTGCTGCTGCCTTTGGAATGGACGTATGTGCGTCAGGTACAGAATCTTTTGGACTCTTTCTTTTCTGAACCAGACAGTAATGTTTCCTGATTCTTCCCGTGAGAGCTCTGCTCACTCTTCTGACCAGTTACTGCTATTCACACATCACAGTGAATACGTAGGTTCACTGCTATTTTTAGTAATTTAACCCTTTCAACAAAAAGTGTAACTTAACCAAAAGTGTAATAGTGATGGGGAGGCTACTGAGAAAGTGGCTACGGGCAGGGTGAGGAAGCCATAAAGGACCAGGGCGTAGTCTCCAGGGCCAGTAAAGGTGCAGAAGCTGGGCCTCCCCTGCTGGCCCTCCTCGGTCCCATGCTGCTTTGTGTTCTCCAACTGCTGTCTGTGTGACCTTGGACAGATTACTTATCTTTGCCTAGTTTTCTCATTAGCTGAAACTAGTTCTCCAACTGCTGCCTGTGTCCTCCCCACTTAGCAGGCTTATGTGGGTTCCAGTTACACAAATCTTTCTGTACAAGGAGCTCTATAGAATATGGTGGTGAGTATGAGAATGTATGAAGCTTATGTGTACTTTATTTCCTCTGTCTCTTAATTTTAAAATAAATAGTGCCAAAACAAAGGTTTTTTTTGAGACAGGGTCTTTATAGCACAGGCTGACCTTGAATTCACTGTGTAGCCCAGGCTGCCCTGGAACTCACAGGAACCCTCCTGCCTCAACCTGTTTAGTGCTGGAATTATAGGTGTGTACCACAGTGCTTGGCAAAACCTAAGAAAAGAAATGCTTCTTGCATGAGTAAAGAAATCATTCTATTAGATTTTGTAATGGACATTTTTTAAGCATACCGAAGCATAGGGACCAGGAAAAGGAACTTGTCACCCATTTTGACAATGTGTTGACAAATGACCAGATTTATGTGTGGAAACTTAATTTCCACTATGGTGGTCTTTAGAGGTGGGTCTTTGAGAAGTGAGTGAATCAGAGCCCTTCAGGTGCAGGTTAGAGGGAGTGCTCCTGCCCTTCTCTGCTGCTCTGTGAGAGAAGATTCGGCCTCCATCCCCCTTGGCCTTCTATGACCCCTGCCAAAGGAGGAGCCGTGACAGTGGTTTCTGTTCGTGAGCCCCTCCACCAGACCCTGGACTTTGCAGCCTCCAGAGCCACGAGAATCGAACTTGTTTTATTCCTAAATCACCCAGTGCTAGGTATTTGCTGTACTAAATATGAACAAACTAGGATACGTAGACATGTTTCTTTAAGGTACACGTCCCTGAGAGCTAAAGGACTCTTTTATTTTATTTTAGGCAAAGATCTTACAACTAGATCAGACTCTTAGTAATCCACCTGTTTACAGCCTCCCAAAGCTGGGATTACAGGCATGTGCCACCACACCCACTCTCAGTTGCATCTCAATGTACCCTTGCAGCAGGGCCAGCACAAAGGACTTTTTAAAAAGAAAAACACATAACCTTCCTATCATCTGGAAAGTACAATACAAGAAATGTGTGGCTGAAGTAGTTTCATAGCACTATATTCTAATTATAGTGAAGCCAGGGATAAATTGCTGAGCATATGCAATTCACGTTACAGACTTTCTGGAGCATATTGGTTATATATTTTTAGTTTTTATTTTTTAAGCCCTTAAAATGCACATCATTTCCATCCAAATTTTCCTGTTTTACAAAATAGGAATTATGTCGTTTATTTAAAATTTTTTGACAGCTTTATTGAGATAAACTTTATATGCCATAATAAAATACAATCACCTTAATTATGCCATTCAGTGACATAATGAAAAGCTTAGAATAGATAGCTCTAGAGTTCTAGTTCTGATTTATAAACCTGTTAATGTCTGTATGACCTTGGACAGATTACTTATCTTTGCCTAGTTTGCTCATCAGATGAAACTAGATATTAATAAAAGTGTGTAGGCATTCATTGAATACATGAAGATGAAATAATATTCTTGGAACATAAAAAAAAATCAGACGATGTTATTTGTGTTAGTGTTAGGGCTGTTTTTTTCTAGGATCTCAACAGCCTTAGTGAGACTGCCTTTCCTGTAGCCACCTTGGAAAGTAAGTTAATAGTAAACTAGTAAGTTAGGAAGTCAGTGATTGGTGGAGGAAGGAAAATGTAGCTCCTGTCTTAGATGCCCATTATTATGTGTTTCCTATCCCGTAGTATACTAGACAGTGTGCATACAAATTAACTCACTTAACTCTCAATCTGATGAACCAGGTTCAGGATTATGTCCATAAAGATATTAAAGAAATTTCCAGATCTACCTATTCAGTCAGTGGCTGACTGGGAGTTGCATCCTCTCCACCATGAGGTTTATACTGTGCTCAGTTGCCTTTCAGGGAGGACAGTTCTTGAGGAGAGAATCTACATTAGAGCCAACTTCAGCGGGTTGCTCTTTATTAGGGAAGGCTAATTAGTGTTGCAGCAGTGCTTAATAAAAGGCGTGGTCATTCAGTAAATACTTCATGTAACATTGTTCCATATGATAGTGAAACAATACTTCCATTATTGAACAAGTCATTAGCAGGTCGTGTATTCAGTGTTTTCGTTAGTTTTATGCCCAAAATACATGACATTCATTGTTTTTAAAAATGGGACTGTCTTCTTTTTACCTTAGGAGCACTACTATAGTTTGCATTTTTGGTAACTTTTTGTTTTTTAGTTACTTTAAAACTTTTTGAAAACTTTTTTTTCCAATGTGGTGTTTGGTACATACAAAGTATTTGCATTATAGAAACAGAGATGTTGTACCAAAATCTCAATTCATGTAATAGTTGCAGTATTTTATTTGAACAGAAGTACTCTTTGTGGCATCCACCATGCAGACAATTAGGCACTAAATATTTGCATGCCAGATGTTGGAATTAAGGACCTTGTGGACATCTGAATCTCTGTTCAGATGCATTGGAATTTTAACTGTCCAGAGTACTGGATTTGGTCTGAGTTTAGTTCAGTGGAAGGCTTGTATGTCTATGCAGGGGGTAAATACTTCTTTCTAAAAGAAAGATCTGAAAAGAAGAGATTTGGTGATGACCGAGAGAAATTCTGACAAGGAAGAGGGATACTTAGAGTAGGTGAAGAGAATCTAGAGATCAGATACAGTACAGTCATGGAATTGGTGGTTACTGCAGCTGGACCTGCTTTCTTTTCTGGTGAGACCCACACCCACCTATTTTATATTTCAGCTTTGAATCAGTTTTGAGCTGGAGCTATGGCTCAGGAGACAGCACCTGCCTGGCAAACGCAGGCCCTGAGTTCAATGATTAGTAGCAAAAAAATAAGAATAAAAATAAAAATAAAGAAGGAAAAGAAAAAAAGTCCGATTTGAAACATTGGTACACTTTGGGCTAGATCTCTGTTGTGAAAGTTAGATGTTGTTTTGTCCCTTTCGTTTTAAATCTATCTGAAGGATTTTTGGTCTTCCATTTTAAACTGTCAGTATTGTTGTAAAACTAGACTTAGTGATGTGCAGACACCTGCTATAACACAGCAATTATGTAACTCTCCTCCATTGTGGGGTTTACTGATGCATTATCCTATACTGAGTAATGCCGCTTTTTGCATAACTTTCTGTGTAGATGTGTGGAATGGTGCACCTAGCAGGTACGTAGTGAGCACTCTTACATGTGTACCTCGATGTTTATTTTAGTCTCTAATATTGCTCTTGTCACAACCAAGTTGAAGGTATTTCTAATCTTTATTTAAGAATAGCTATACCTTAGTAATTTCTTTTGGAAGTAAAAGGCTGAGGAGCCTGTGTTCTGATTTTGTTCATTGCCATTATATCTCTATGATGTAGGGTTATTAGAGATGATTTAGTTAGCCACAGGCAATTCTAATGGCCTGATGGTGAAAACAATTGTTCCTGGAAGAATCTAACTGAATTCTCCAAGTAAACTGGCTGATTTATACTTACTGAGAGAGGAGTTCCAGTGCACCAACTCACAGCATCAATTATAATCTCTTTCGAAATGTAATTTGCTCAGTTTTGATTAAAAGGCCTGTAATTGTCTTTTTGTGCTGTTGCATCCTCTACTGCCCTCTGTTGGCGGCCTCTCCATGGTACTCTTTGATGTCCATCGGGTCTTGTTGAGAATGGGCCTTTCTTCAGGGTATGCACCTTCTGTGGCTGCTGGATCTTGGGAAGCTCTCTCGGTAGAAAGACAGCTTTGAGGAAACCACAGGTTCACAAGGTTGAGATGAATGTTAGGATTTCTTTGTTATGTGTTTGTTCATTTATCTGTCCATCATCAGATAGCTTTGAATGCCAAGTATGTCCAGAATGAGCCATGCCTTGATCTGATAGGCCCGTTTTTTTCCTTTTGCCTTGAACTCAGGACCTCAGGGTTCACTGAATTTACCGACTTAAGGAACAGGCTGGATGGAGACACAGACCAAAATATGGAAAGGAATTAAAACAGTTTAGATTTTGCACTCTTAACCAGACATGAAAAATCTGGCTAGGAAGTTAGTGTTGTTTCTGTAATGAAGTCCTTGAGGTTGCAGCTCTTCTGTTGGAGTATCCTATTGACTGCCTAGATTAGTGTTGGTTTCTACCTTTCAGGGTTTCTATGAGGTTAGAACTTTTTAGGCAATAATGCTTAGGTCTTTGCCCTTCAGACTGTGTTGACATTGCCCTGATGGTAGAAAAGCTTTGCCGGGCTAACGTGCTGGCACCTTAGCACAACTCTCAGAGCATGGCAGAGCTATATGTGGATTACCAGCTTCTTGCTGGTGAGCTTCTGACAGTAAATTTGCGGAGCTTCTCCTCACACCAGTACATTCTCTAAATCTGTGGATTCTGTTCTGGAATGAAGTACCAGCATTAGTGTCCAAAATTTAAGGGCCTAATCTTACAAGACTCACTTTAGGTGCCCCTCACAAGTACATATGGGGTGTCCAGGTTGTCACACTTCTGTCTCATTCAGCTACAATCTGCATTCTAGATAATAATCTGGATAATATTCATCAAGTCAGAATATTAATCTGGCTACATGAAATGCTATTGGTTTTAAATAAAAAAATACAAATATGATTTTTTCCTCTTTACTACTAGATTGTAGGCTGCACTAATATAGAACAAAACAAAATTATACATAAAGAATAAAATTTGAAAAGAGCAGTTTACTAGTCTTTTTCTGTAGATAGGTATAAATAGTAGGTTTTTTATTGTATGTACTGTGCAAAACCTGTAAAATAATATACTGGTTTGATTAGCTACTATCTGCCAATAATAAAACTGCATCTTTTTTTTATTTTAACCTGAATCTTTCTTTCTTTCTTTCTTTCTTTTTTTTTTTGTGGGACCAGGGTTCGAACTCAGGACCTTGCACTTGCCATGCAGGCACTTGTGCCTTGGAGCTATCTCCCCGGCCCCAACCTGAATCTTTCTTAAGAGACCACATCTTTGCAGGGCAGGACTGTGACGTGAGGGTTTGGCGCCAGCTGGTAGTGTGGGCAGAGACCTGCAGTGGCTGTGCTTGCTGGATGAGGGGGGCACCTTGATGGGAAGAGTTTTATTTTGTTCTCTGCTGGAAAAATTCAAGAGCATGTTTTCATTAAATATAATAAGGTCTCACAGCGCCCTTCAGGCCCTGCCCTGTGCTGCGATGTTGGCGGGTGTGAGGGGCAGCAGAGGAAGAAGGGATAAAGCGGGAGCGAAAACACCCTCGGGTGTGGAAGTAAGCGGGAGAGGACTTAGGACTGCGCCTTTGGTTGTCTTTTTCTGGTTTTGGTTCTGGAGCTCCGACCTGCATCACTTCCCATTTTATTTTTATCTTTATCTTGAGATAGGGTCTTACTAAGTTGCTCAGGCTGGGGTCAAGCTTGTAGTCCTTCTGAGAAGGTAGGATTACGTGTGTAATACCTCACCAGCTTGTTTCGTTTTAAGGGCCGTTTCTCCTCAGCTCTCATTTTCGTGTCACACTAGCTTGGCCATGCCTCAGAATGTGCGCTGTGCCAGACTCCTATTTAAGGGCAACTGTAGCTAATTCCCACTGTGGTAACGTTCCATTTTTGTATTTAGCCATAACCCCTGTCCACAGCTGAGGACCTGGTTACTGTAACCAAGAACAATAAATTGTGGATTGGCACAATGAACTGAGATAATCAGATTTTTCCCTGAAGAATTTAAAACTAAAATGTGAGGAGAGGGATAAAATGTCACCATGTGTTACGGAGAGCAAAAGTATGAGAAACCAGAGAATTCCATTTAATGCCAGAACAGAAGGAGGGGCTGGGGAGATAGCTCAGTAGAATAAGCGCTTGCCTGTCAAGTGCAAGGTCCTTAGTTCAATCCCTGGTCTTCCCCTCCCCCCCCCCAAAAAAAAAAGTACTGGACTGAGGATGTGAATTAGAAGTCAGAACAGAAGGAATCATACTTGAGATTAAGCTGTGTAATTAATAAGGAAAGTAATAAAAATGGGCTGCTTGATTAATCGATTATGCAACAGATAATTTCTTGAGTTACAGCTGTGTACTAGGCAGCAGTCTAGTCCAGGAGCATTGCTCTGAAAAACAATTGAGCCAGCAATTTTCAACCGGCTTCGATTTGCCTTCCAGACATTTGGCAATGAATGGAGACATTTTGGCTGTCAAAAGGCAGAGGAAAAAGTGCTCTCGTTTCCTGGGTGGGGGCCAGGGGTGCTGCTCACACTGCCTCAGGGAGGACAGCTCCCGAGCAGAGAACCGTCTAGCTCAAAAATGTCAGCAGCTCTCAGGTTGAGACGCCCTGGGGATAAACCATCAGAAATACAGACTTCAGAGAATAATTGTTTTCTTGCAGTTGACATTTAACTTTCTCTGTTTTCAGAAGTGAGGACACTGACAGGGGTGAAATGGAAGCCTCAGTAATATTACCCATTCTGAAGAAAAAACTAGCCTTCCTGTCAGGTATGTCTTTCTCAAATTGGAGGTGTTTCATAGATATGCTTGTTTAAATTTCTGTAAGAATTTGACAGAAATCACTTTATTTTTTTCTGAGAGTTTTTAAAAGGTATTTTTCTTAATCAGAATCGATAACTGTGTGAGCTGACACTGCTGGTACCTGGCTGGCCAATTTTTATTCTGGTCTCATAATTTGATTAAAATAACATCTAGAAGGTTATGTGTCATGATTTCTCTTTTTATATAAAAATGAAGTACTAGTAATTCACTGATTGGTACCTGAGTTACTGCAATTTATTTTGTAATTTGTTCTCCTGTCCCTTAGCATTGTTTTCGTCTTCCTGTGAGAAAGTCACAGTGCACTGGTATAGTTAGGAAGTGTCAGTGGCACTGCTTTTGCTGTTTGAAATTGGTTTTGCAGCCTTGAATTTATGCAAGTTCTGTACTGGCTGGGAGATCCTTGCTAGGTAAGGGGCGTGGTGTGGTACATGAATTCCATCTTCTGGAGTTCAGATTATTGAGTAAATCTGCACATACTTTGAAGTAGGCACTATGGCCCTCCCAACTTAGGTTTTTTAAGGACCATATTGTCTGTCTTTTTAAAAAAATTCTCTTCAGGTTTGGTCATAATTCTTTATTTATTTGTGTTTTTATGTATTTGGTACAGGGTTTTACTATGTAGGTCGGACTCATAGTGGTCCTCCTGCTTTCAGGCTGATGAGCACTAGTGTTACAGGCGTGTGCCGCCATGCCTGGAGTCAGCGGCTGCTTCAGCACACCACAGGGTTGGGGCCGGTGCAGCATGCCAGACTGGGGATCGGACCTCGGTCTCTGTGCTTGCCAAAGCAGGAGCTGAGTCTGCCGAGCTATGTCACCAGCCCATTTTCTTGACAAATGTCCTTTTTTCAGAATGTCCTACATGTTTCTGTTAAATTGGAATGTTTCCCTAGTATAGATTATAAAGACAAAAGTAAGAAATTGAATTCCACTATTATTGCTTTTTTAGTTAATACTTTAAAAAATTCTCTTATTGGTTGGAATTAATATGGAATTGAGCCCTCTGAGATCCCATTTATTGGTGTTAAGGTAGTTGAATATCTGTAATCCGTCCTAATGCAGGACGGATTATCTCTAGTTGGTGTTATGAGAATCTTGTTCGTGGAACGCCTGTCAGTTTTTATTGATAGATTTCTGGAGATGACATGGAATTCTTTTCCTTCAGAATTTGCTGTTTGT
>PVKN010040356.1:0-10730 GCA_004027915.1 Capromys pilorides
AAAAAACTCCACCAAGAAGCTACTACAATTAATACATGAATTTAGTAGCATAGCAAGATACAAAGTCAATACACAAAAGTCAATATCATTACTCTACACAGATAACAAACATACTGAGAGAGAAATTAGAGAAACACTATATTTTATAATAGCATCACAGAAAATGAAATACTTAGGAATTAATTTAACTGAAGAAGTAAAACATCTATTCAATGAAAATTATAAAACTCTAAAACATCATAGAGGATTTCAGTGGAATGTAAAATAATGCTTCCATTTTATGTCTAAGGCATTTGATATTCAGAAAGATAGTGATGTTAACCTCAACCACCTCTGTTTCATGGCAATAATGGGGTTAAGCTTCTCAACTGGATAATTAGCAACTAAAGTTTTTAAACCAAAGATTAGAGAGACGTATAGGCTACAAGGATAGCCAACATTTTGGCTCTGGCGCTTCAAGTTCACTGAGGATTCAGCATATACAATAACCTCCGATATGACATCCTGTAACTCAGTGATGTCCAAAATTTTCTAATTGAGATTATATGGCCACAGAGGAAAGCGAATGAGAATGTATAGCGTGGCTAAGGAGAGTCACCTAGAGACAAAACATTCTCTCAGGCTTTCACAGAGAGTAATTGGTCCAACAATTGCCATAACTCATCCAGATGGATCACACTGACAAAAGTTCTACAAAACACTGTACATGGTTTCAGTGTAAATGTAAAAGTTACATTTTTAGTTATATCAGTCTTGATTTATCTTGGTTTTAACCATCCAGCAGAAAAAAATAACCCTATGGTATAAAAATTAATGCCATATAAATATGCTGAGCTGTAAAAGGCTCAAGCCAACAACGTCTACAGCTGCCAGTTGTGCTAGTAACCCAGTACTATTATGGACTATTGGATGATATTGGGTTATTTTGCCGAAATCAAGTACCTACAATCTTTGGACTGGCTTCTAGTATGCAAAGGTCCTTTAAAGACTTCTCCAAATACTGCTTCTCTAACTGTAATGGAACACCAATTTCTGACAAAACAAAATAAAATAGGATATGTTGGGACTCACGGAAACTAGAAAATTGATCAAACATATATAGGTGTGACTAGACCTCAGAGCCTAAAGCAAACAAGATACCTCAGCCCTCAAACGAATATGTTGTCGGGTTAAGATCAGCTATTAGTTGCTAGGCAACCTAGTGCCACATGTTACCAATTTCCAAAAGTGTATATTAAGGACCATTTATGTTTTCTAACAAAAGAAAAAAATATATATATGTATACACAAGATAAGATATGTTTCTTTCTCTTGGTTCATTGAGAAGTTATTGCTCATATTGGTTAGACAAGATATCATGTCTGCATCTTGCTTTCTGAATAACTACTATGAAAACAACAATGTGCAACGTATTAATTATTGTAACTGTCCTACTAACCTGTTTTGAAACTATTTCATGGCTATTTTATTTTTTCCTCATTAAAGTGAATCAGAAAAGAAAAATAGCACAACAAATACTAGCAAAACTATGGGAATAAGGAACACTTTTGCACTCATGGTGGGATCTTAAACTGGTGCAACCATTGTGGAAATCAATGTGGAGATTCCTCAAAACTCTAAAACCAGAGATTCTCACATGACCCAGCTATTTCTCTTTTTCTTGGTATCTTTCTGAAACCCTTCAAAATATCATAGCACAGTGATATATGCATATTAATGTTTTTAGCAGCAAAGTTTGTTATACTTAATTTGGAAACACTCCAAATGCACAACTTATGAATGGATAAAGAAGATGTAGCATTGTTTTTATATAATGGAGTACTACTATGCTAGAAACAATGATAAACTTGAGACATTTCTCAGTTTGTAATAATTAAATCTTGAAAGCAGCCTAAATCCTCACCAACCAATGAGTGGATAAGGAAAATGTGTGTGTGTGTTTTTTTTTAATAGAATGGAATACTATTTTGCCATGAAAAAGAATAAACTTGAAAACATTTCTATGTGAATGGATACACCAAAGGCCATACTCTTTTTCTTTTTTTCTTTTTTCTTTTTTTTTTTGTGTGTATTTTAAAAGGGTGTACAGGGTTTTCAGGGCTGCACTTCTAGATCAGACTCATAGTGATCCACCTGTTTACAGCCTCCCAAGAGCTGCAATTACAGGTCCACACCACCACAACCAGTCTCAATTGTTTCGGGGTTCCCGGGGTGGTGGGAGCATGGTAGACCCAGGGATTGCAACCCCAACCCCTGAGTCTTCTTGAAGGCACTTTAGTCCACTGAGCTACTTGGCTGTCCCTAAAAGCCATATTCTTTAGTGATATATATATATATATCAGATGCACATGTTCAAATGTTGCATTGTTTCTGTGGTATCAGAGACAAGAAGTATAAATAAGTATCAAAATGCATAATACATATTATGAAAATGGAAAGAAATATTCAAATGGAAAGGCAAATGAGGGAGTGTGGGAAAGTAAGGTAAGAAAAAGAACAAAAGAGATAATAAGAATAAATTGAAATAAAGCTTTTTTTTCAACAAGGAGGGAAGTGAGAACCTCTGGTTTTAGATTTGTGAAGAATCTCTACATTGATTTCTACAGTGTTTGCACCAGTTTAAAATCCCAACAAGAGTGAAAAAGTGTTACTTATTCCCATAGCTCTGCTAGTATTTGTTATTAGTTGATATTTTTTTCTAATGCATTTTAACGAGAAAAAAGATAAAATAGCAATGAAACAGTTTCAAAATAGGTTAGTAGGACAATAAGTATGGTTGAGGGGCCGGTGAGATAGCTCAGTGCTCTAAAGCGCCTCCTTAGGCAGCCACAGGGACTGCAGTTCAATCCCAGGCACCACATGCTGCGCCAGCCCCACCCGCAGGGCAGGCTGAGCCGGCCAGAACACAAATAAATAAATAAATAAATGAGGCTTTAAAAAAATAAAATAAACTTTAAAAAAAAAAATAAGTATGGTTGAAAGGAGGGAAGGGGAATGGAAAAAAAAAAGAAGGATCAAGGTATACCATATGCAGGTACATATTCCCTATGATGAATGTTATCACTATTTATATCTTCAATGTACCAATAAACTGGACTAATTAAAAAGTTAAGTTGTACTTTGGAAGAACTAAAGAAAATTAGCAAATCTTTGTGAGAATAAGAAAAAGGAGGGAAGTGACACCTTTACTCTGCCATGACTGGCTACATGCCTCCAGACTCAGAACAAGACCACTGGTGGCATGTGAGACCTTTACTCCACGACCAGACCAGTGCCTTCCTTCCAGATCCAGAACAGTCCTGACAGCAGTGTATGAGTAACACATTTACCCTGCGATCAGACCAGTGCCATGACTCTAGACCCAGAACAGAACTGTTGGTGGTGTGTGATTGAGACTTTACTCTGAAACTGGTGCCTCCCCTCCAGACCCAGACCAGGCATAGCATGTGTGAGACCTTCTGCTCCCTGCCTTTGGAACCTCCAGTCTCAGACCAGGTCCTGCTTCGATGTGTGCTTCAGTTCCACAGTATTCAGCAGGAAAAAGCTGAGCACAGCAACCAAACCCAAGCAACGCATATGTGGATGAGGTCAAACTTGGTAGATCCGGACCCAGTAAGCTGAGACATTTTGTGACATTTAGGTCTATGAGAGCATTTTTTCTCTTTCTCTTTTGATAAACAGAGGAGGCGACGGGTAACTAGGTGAAGCAGGCAGCCTGGAAGGCCCCAGATACATCAAGGGGAGGTGATTAGACAGAACTTGGCAGAGCTTAATTGATACAAATTTCCAATTTAATATCTGATTAGCTACACAGACATAATGTTACCTCTTATTGTGTAAAATACAAACTCATTAGTTAAAAGAAAGTCTTTAAACTGCTAAATATCACCAACCATAATTAGTATTCCTAACTGTAGCTCTGTAAATGCAAAATTATAACTGCCTTAGCTATACAATTTCTCTTGGGTAAGATTTGTGGTAGGTGCTAAAGTATAACTGCGCTAAAGCTCTATGCAGAGGTCAGAAGACAATATTATACAAAATGACAAAGAGAAAGAGCGAAATGCAATCCAAATGATACAAAAATAGTATGAGCAGATGTAATTTCAGAAACTTCCTGAATATGGAAAAACAATCTAGCATAAAAGCAAATGAAGAATACACAACTCCAAATAATGTCAACCAAACTAAAGCACAGCCAAACATATAATAGTCAAGATCCCAGAAATCCAGCAAAACACCAATATACTAAAAGCCATTAGAGAAAAGAAACAGATCACATTTAAAGAAAAATCCATCAAAATAATGACAGCTTTCTTTTCACAAACAATGAAGTCAAAAAGAGCATGAAGCAGAGTACTTCAAGTCCACCATGAGAACAAATTTCATCCCAGGCTGCTATGCCCCGCAAAACTCTTCCAAGTATGAGGGAGAAGTGAAATACTTCCACAACAAGGAACAACTAAAGACTTTCATGCTGTTAAAGCCAATTGTACACAGGCTATTAAAACATATTTTAGAGAGGGACCAAAATTACACCAACTCCACAAATGGCAACAGAAATAACCCAGAAAATAACACACCAAATAAACACAGGAATAAAAGTGGTAAGCACTAGGAGATAAATAACATGTCAATCCTAAGTCAAAACATTGCAATTATATCCATCAATATAAATGGACTTAGTTCATCAATGAAAAGAAATAGACTGTCAGAGTGGATTAGGAAACAAAATCCCACAATGTATTGTATAAAAGAAAAACACTTATCTCATAAAGAAACTCATAGCCTGAAACAAAATGATGGAAAAAAAATACTATATGGCCCAGCACCTCAAAAAATAGCAGAGGTAACAACCTTGTTTGCAGAGAGCCTCAACTTCCAATCAAGAATAATCAAATGAAATAAATAAGGCCACTACATAGTGATTAGGGGCAAAATTCAAGAGGAAGTGGTAACACTCATAAATATGTATGCACCCAACACAGTAGCACCCGGCTATATAAGACAAATCTTAATGGATATGAAAAAATTAATATCCAATGACACATTCTTTTTTAATTTTTAATAAAAAATAATAATATGATAGTTTCAAAATATGTTAGTAGTGCACTCATAATGATTGATACATTGAATATCATTGTCCTCATAGTAGTCATACAGAACATAGACTGTAGACATGATAAAATTTCTAATCCGTATTAGTAGAGGAAGAAAAAAAGAAAAAGATAAAAAAAAATTCTTCTCTTTGTACAAAGAGGGTGTAGTTGTATAGATAGTCCAATGTTCCATAATTGCAGTGGGTTACCAGTGAAACTGGCAATGTTGGAGGCTGTTGATATAAACCTCTTACAGCTCATCATACTAATCTAGCTCTGCATTCTATGCCTCGTAATTAAGCTTTTCTGCTGGGTGATCAAGGTCAAGTTAAGGCCAGACCTCTATAACAGAACATTCATCTTTTGTATCTTCCAGGGTCAAATCCCCTCAGGATTAACTTTGGAACCATGTACAGTACTTTGTAGAACTGTTACCAGTGTTAGCCATTAGGACAAGTCATGGCCGTTGCTTGACCAGTTTGTTCTCTGTGAAAGCCTAAGAGAATGTTCTCTCTCTAGGTGACTCTCCTTAGGCACAGTATACTTCATTTATCCCTTTCCTCTGAGTTAATCTCCTTGAACAGAAAATTTGGGAAACCACTGAGTTATAGGATGCTATAGTACAGGTTCTCTTATGTCCTGAGTCCTCTCTGCCCTGGAAGGGCTAGGGCCAAAATGTTGGCTATCCTCGCAGCCCTTCTTTTTCTCCAATTTTTGGATTGTTAACTTACATTCTCAACCCTCCAGCAGAGAAGCTTCATGATACTATTATTCTATAACATAGGTAGTTGAGCTTAACATCACTGTCTTTCTGAGTGTCAAATATCTGAGACTTATCTTGCAATTGGAATTTTCTGTCAATCATTGATATTCTAATAAATCTCTTTAGAATTTGATAAAAGCATTTGCACACTGTTACACAGACATTTAGAAATTCAAGGATGTACAAAATTGTACCCTGTCAAGCGTGTGCCAATGCCACATTCTTAACAGAACAATTTAACACTCCCTTATCCCAAAAGAAAGGTCAAGCAGACAAAAAATTAGCAAAAGAAGTAGTAGAACTTTGCCAGAACTTGGAACAACTGGACTTAGTGGACATGTGCTGAGCATTCCAAACAATCATTTCAGAATATACATTTTTTTCAGCTGCACATGGGATATTTTCTAAAATAGACCACATACTAGTCCATAGGGCATTCTTAAGTATATGCAAGAAAACAAATTATGCGATGCATATTATCTGACCACAGTACAATGAAACTGGAAATAAATGATAAAAGAAACAACAAAAACCACAAATACATGAAAATTAAACACCACTGTCCTCAGCAAACAATGGATTGAAGAAGAATTTAAATAATATCTACAATTGAATAAAAATTCAAACACAATTTATTGAAATTTATGGGACAAAATGAAATCAGTTCATAGAGGGAAATTTATTAGCTCTAAATTCACACATTAGGAAAACAGAACGGGAACAAATAAATACTCTAATGCTGCACCTAGGTTGTCTAGAAGAAGAAGAGCAACCGAAAAGAAAGCCCAAAGAAGGAAGGAAATTATAAAGATTAGAGCAGAAATTAACTCAGTCAAGTCAAAGAAAACAATACAAAGAATTAACAAATCAAAAAGATACTTTGTGAGATATTAAATAAAATTAATGATCCCTAGCTAACCTGATCAAAAAGAGGAAATAAAGAATTCAAATTCAACAAATAAAGAATGAAAATGGTGAAATTGCCACAGATACAGTCGAGAATCAGAAGATCAATAATAGCTACTTTGGGAATCTTTACTCACAGAATTGAAGAAACAGAGGAAATGGACAGATTCCTAGAAAGGTAAAATTTACCAAAACTGAATCGAGAAGATATAATAACTCGCAATAACCCAATAACATACAATGAAATGCAAAATGTAATAAAAAAAACTTACAAAAAAAAAGGTCCAGGTTCTCAAGGATTCACCACTGAATTCTACAAGAAATTTACAGAAAAAATAATCCCAATAGTCCTCAAATTGTTCAATGAAATTGAAAGGGAAACAATCCTCCCAAAATCATTCCTGGAGGCAAGTATCACATTGCTACACAAACCAGAAAAAATGCAAGTAAAAAAGAGAACTATAGGCCAATCTCCTTCACGAGCATAGCTGCTAAAATCCTCAATCATATACTAGCAAATAGAACACAACAAATCATCAATATTATTATACACCATGACCAGGTAGGATTCATCACAGGGATGCAAGGATTTTTCAACATACACAACTCTATAAATGTATTACACTATACCAATAAAGCCAAATCCAAAACCACATGATTACCTCCACTAATGAGGAAAAGTCCCGACAAAGTCTAAAACTCATTCATGTTCAAATTGGCGCAGATGGTATCTATCTCAGATCTGTTAGATTCGTCTATGACAATTAAATGGTAAATATATTTCTAAATGGGGAGAAACTGAAGTCCTTTACTCAAAGATCTGGTACAAGCAAGGATGTCCTCTATCATCACTCCTATTCAATATAGTTCTGTAATCATTACCTACAGCCATTAGACAAGAGAGAGAAATAAAAGAATAAGGATAGATACAGAAGAAGTTAAACTATCATTATTTGCAGATGACATGATATTCTAATTGGAGGCCCCTAAAACTTCACCAAGAAACTGCCAAAATTAATACACAAATTCAATAGCATAGCAGGATGGAAAGTCAATATCTAAAAGTGAATAGCTTTCCTCTAAATAGACAACAAACACATAAAGAGGGAAAATAGAAAAACAATACTTTCTTACAGTAACACTATGGAAATTGAAATATTTAGGACTTAATCTAACTAAAGAAGTAAAAGTTCTATTCAGTGAAAATTGCAGCACTTTGAATGAAAAGATCATAGAGAATTTCAGAAAATTGAAAAATATTCCCTGCTGCTGTATATGAAGATTCCACATTACGAAGATAGCCATACACCCAATATTGTTAAACAGATTTCATGCAATAACTATCAAAATACCAACAGCATATCTCACAGGCTGAGAGAAATACTTCCTAAAATTTATGTGGAAGCATAGAAGATCTAAAACATAAAAGACAATCCTGCTCAACAAAGATAAGGCAGCAGGCATCACAATTCCTGACTTAAAATTATTCCATAAAGCTACTATGATAAAATCAGTATGGTATTGGCAAAAAATAGACCTGAGGATCAACGGAATAGATTAGAAGATGCAGAAGCAACTACAAACACACTCAACCGTCTTATCTTTGACAAATGGTTCAAATACGTTTACTGGAAGAAAAATAGTCTCTTTAACAAATGGTGCTGTAAAAATTGGATCTCAATATGCTGAAAACTTATACTTGACCCAGATCTATCACCATGAACCAAACTAAAGACAAAATGGATTAAAGATTTAAATATTAAACAGAAACACTAAATCTCCTGGAAGAGAAAGTAGGAGGAAATGTTGAATATATAGACATAGTCAAAGAGTTCATGGACAAAAATCAAAATGTATGTATAATGCTTGAAAAAATTAATAACTGGGACCTCCCCTTACTGAGATGCTTTTGGATGTCAAAAGAAATTGCCAACGGAGTGAAAACACAGCCACAAATTTTGAAAAAATCGTAACTAATAACCACTCATACAAAGGTCTTCTTCCAGAATTTATATAGAACTAATAATCTTTAAGGCCCCAAAATTTAAAGACTCAATCCTGAAATGAGCATACAAGATGAAGACACAATTCTCAGAGTAAGAAATACTAGAAGTTAATAAATACATGAAAAAATGCTCCACATTGATACCCATCTGTGAAATACAAATTAAAACATCCATCACACCCCACAAAGAATGGCTAGCATAAATCAACTAGAAACAAATATTGAAGAGTCTGTGGTTACAAAGGAACACTTCCCCATGGCTAGTGTAAACGTACACTGGTGCAACCATTATGGAAATCAGTGTGACAACTCCTTAAAAGACTAGGAATGTGAGTTCCATTGAATCCTGCTATGCCCTTACTGAGAGGTTTTCCCGAAGAAATGAAAGTATCATGTCATAGTGATATTTATGTACCTCTGTCTATAGAAGCACAATTTGTGATAGCCAGTTCTTGGAAACAACCAAAATGCCTATCTCTAAAGAATAGATGAAAAAGATGTGGTGTTTTCATACAATGGAATATTACTCAGCTATAAATACTGATAAACTTGAAACCTTCATATATACGTGGACGCAACTTGAAGATGTAATCATAAGTGAAATAAACAGAACCAACATGTGTAAATATTATATAGTCTCCTTACTGTAAAGATGCGAAAGTAGAAATCAAAATGGAAAGGTATAATACTGCTAAAAGCATTAAAGTTTAAGCAACAAAGAGAGATCAAGGAGAAAAGTTAGTAAACATAGCAGGGGCAAAACCATGCACTTAACTGTCCCAAGAATTACCAACAGGCTGTGAAACTAGCAGTTAATGGTTAGAATTCTCACCTTCACTAAATATATATGCTAATATCTGTGAAGTAAGTAACTGCACTGAGGATCACATTCTACAATGCTAAAACCGTGTTTGGAATGCCTGTCATACTGTTCTACCTGTTTGCTGCTTCTAATGTCATATCAGTGATTGCTATATTCTTTCCCAAGTAAACGTTCATTCAATAATAATAATAATAATAATAATAATAATAATAATAAATAATGAGACAAGAAAAAAATCCATAAGATTATTCCTCTAAAATTTAGTATATGGCTAAATTCCTAAATTTTTGTGTTAAAATTCTTAATTATTTTTTTCACATTCTATCTATAGGGATTTAAAATGTAGATAATCAATGATTGATGGAAAATACATGCTCCATGTTAAGTTTAAGGCATTTGATATTACAAAAGACAGAAATGTTATTCTCAAATGACTAAATTATAAGGTAATGATATCATTAAGCATCCTTCTGAAGGATTAACAACTGAAGTTGGGGGATTGAAACATTAGAGAAAAGAAGGGCTACAAGGACAACCAATATTTTGGCCCTAGCCCTTCAAAGTTAGTGAGACTCAGGACATAAGTGAAACTGTACTGAAACATCCTATAACTCAGTGGTGTTCCAAATTTTCTGTTCAATGTGATTAAAGGTTACAGAGAAAAGTGATCAACAATGTATAGTGTGCCTAAGGAGAGTCACCTAGAGAGAAAACATTCTCTCAGGCTTTCACAGAGAGCAAACTGGTCAATCAATGGCTATGACTCATCCAGAGGGCTGAAACTGACAAAAGATCTACAGACAGCTGTACATGGTTTCAGGGTAAATCCTGAGGGGATTTGACTGATCTTGTCAGATACAAAAATCACATTTTTTTTTTGTTATGTAGGTCTTGCTTTACCTGGGTCTTAACCATCCAGCAGAAAAGTCTAACTACAAGGAATAAAAAGCAAAGTAATATTAATATAGTGAGCTGTAAAAGGATCGAGTCCATAGCTTCTGACATTGCCAGTTCTGCTGATAAATAACTACTATTATGAACTATTGAATTATATATACAGCTACTTTCTCTTAGTTTAATGAGAAGAAAGATTTGTACTAATCAGATTTATACAAGATAATAAGTTTACATCTT